>CANYCX012483895.1:0-10303 GCA_948193385.1 Breynia disticha f. nivosa | reverse complement strand
TTGAGATTATTGTTGTAAAATAAAATTGTATCACTAAAACTGTTGTTGAAAGAATTATGTAATTATTTGACAATATATTCTAAAAAAACTTTTATTTAGTTTGATTTGGTTTTATTTATTTAAGTTGGATTTTGTTATGTTTCAATTTATACAGAAGTGATTAATAAAAGGATGATGGTTTGAGAACACATATCAACAACTAATGATAAACTCTATTAGAATAAATGGTTTTTTTAAGAGTTAATTTCCATTATATTGGGTTAAATGGATGAATTTTAAAACTTAAGGGGTTAAAGGAAACCCCCCTAAGCTTAATCTAATATAAAATAATTTATATAATATTTTAAAATTGTTATTATTATAATACGAACGCTTCATCATATTACGCAGGTACTGCTGTTAGTTTAATTTCTAAAATTATTCCCCTCTTTTTGATAGCTTGAATATTAAATTATAGGTTCATCAATGCAAAATTTGTGTTGACAACATCATGATTGAGAATTTTCCTAGTGTTAATTATTAGCATAATTGCTTCTAGATAATCTCAAACCATGTTAATGACGATTAATTGCTTAATATCATATGTTTATTATTATACCTTTTCTTAATATGAGTTCAAACCACATGTCTTATCACTATAACTACATTTTCTAGCCAACCTTTCCTTTCCTCGCAGTCTTACTTTGAACATCACTTTCCTACTTATCTCAGCTAATTCATGGCTTAGTACATCTTAATTTTCCTTAAGTAGCTTAATTACCATAATCAAATAATTAGCCATCACGCTAATAACAATCTCCACGTCATCACTTTTTTAAGCCAACCCACACCATTTAAGATTTACTGTGTGTTCGTAAATGTTTCGTAAATGTCTCACCAAATTTGACATTTTACAAAACCAAATTGGGTATTTTTGCAAAGAACTTTTAGGGTGGGGACAAAATCACATAATTTGTCTAAGTTTTTTTTTTTTTGCAAAAATTGAGCAAAATATTTATAACAAGGAAATTTCAAATTCTCATAATAAAAAAAATTAAAAAATTAGAGTGTCGTTAGCGTAACGTCTCTCCGAAGATCAATTCCACTCACATTACTCCCCTCAACCCACTAGCTCTCTTCCACGTGTATTTTCTTCCCCAAAATACCCCCACACAAGCGCCACGTCACCGCCTCCCCCATCCTCCCTATTTATGCCGCGAGTACTTCCCCGAGTCGTCACTTCAAATTTCATTTTTTTAATATAAAAATTAATTCTCCTCTTCCTAAAAAACGACAGTTATGCTCTGAAATATTGCTTCAAAAAAAAAACTATACTGAGAAACACTCGCACTCTCGCCTTTTAATAATAACGGCAAATTTTCCGGTCCGTTATAATTCGCCGAAATTCTCTCTCTCAGCTCTCTACAGTTGAAATCTAATATTAATTTGCTCGTGTTTTCAGTGATTTGGACAGGGTTTAGTGAAAATTAGGGTTTTGGAAATTGAGGAAAAGAGATGAGAAGTGAATTTGGAAGATGGTAGCTGCAGTAGTAAACACCAAAACGACGCCGACTCAACAGCGCAGCAACCAAACACGTGCTCCCTTAGTACCGTCATACTCCGACAATGCACAACGGCGTCCTAAATCGCGTGAGGTCACTTCCCGCTACATGTCCACGTCATCGTCCACATCGTCCTCCAATCCCACACCAAAACGCTGCGCATCGCCTCTTATTTCTCGCCCTACTCCTTCTAATACTCCGTCCTTGACCAAACGCTCACAGTCCGTAGACAGAAGACGCCCTGTTTCTCCGCGAGTGAGCGACACGCGCTTGGCCAATGCGGACGTCTCCAATGCGCAGAGAATGTTGATTACTTCTACCAGAAGTTTGTCTGTCTCCTTTCAAGGCGAGTCGTTTGCCTTGCAAATTAGTAAAGCTAAGCAGGCGCCGTCTCCGGCGAGAAAGGCCACGCCGGAGAGGAAAAAGGCAGCGACTCAGTGTGCAGCCCAGAATTCTAGGCCGGAGCGGTGGCCGGCGAGGTTACGGCAGCCAAATTCGTTGGGTAGGAGTGTGGATTTTGGAGATGATAGAAAAAGAGTGACTGGATCTGGAGTTAGTGAGAACATTATTAGAGCGTTGCAAAATTCAATGATTGATAGTAATGGTAAAAATAGGTGTTGTTCAATTGAGAGTACACTGAGTTCGGATTCGAGTAATGTTGAGGTTAATGGATCGGATTCACAATGTGAACGTTCTGTCAATTCTGATACGGAGAGTGTGTCGTCTGGTAGTACTTCGGAAGGGTATAGTAATGGCCATGTTAATGGAGGAAATGCACGGCCGCGTGGCATAATTGTGCCTGCGAGGTTCTTGCAGGAGACGAATATTAGGCTACGGAAATTGCCACCCGAGCCCTGTTCTCCTGTTTCTAGGAATGGTGGTTTAAAGGGTCCTTTGCCGGCAAAACTTGTTGCTCCGAAGAAATTTGGGTTCGATAGTCCAGTTTCGTCTCCACAAGGTGTTGTGAACATGAGAGCGCAGTCATCTCCTATTCGCGGTGGAGGGTTCCGACCTGCCTCGCCGAGTAAATTTGGGATGTCTCCTGTAACATCATTGTCTCCAGCAAGGGGATTGAGTCCCTCGAGAGTGAGGAATTCGATAGGAGGTGGCGTGGGAAGTAATTTCAGCAGTTTGAATAGTACGCCTTCTATTTTGGGGTTTGCTTCTGATATTAGGAGAGGGAAGATCGGAGAGAATCGCATTGTTGATGGGCATTTGTTGAGGATATTGTATAACCGGTTGTTGCAGTGGCGTTTTGTTAATGCGAGAACTGATAGGGCACTTTTAGCCCAGAGGCTGAATGCTGAGGTATGCTTGCTGCTGCTTTCTTTTTTCCGAGGAGTGCTATTTCTTTTTCTCTCAGATTGTGTTCAGTGAACTATTCTTTATTTACAGATTGATTGCTAATCGAATTAAAGTTCAAAACATACATCTATCAGCTTCATTGATCAGATATTTTGATTGCTGTTGAACTTTTTATTCTGTTTGGTCAGTCTGCAGTTATTTAATTTGAGTATGGTGAAAATGAATTTCTATCGTTTTTTGATTCAAGTATATCACATCAAATCTGATGTTTCTTACGCATGAACCAGGGATTTACATTACTACTGTATACTGAAAGTATAATTAATTACATGATCCAGTTTTAGACGCCAATGAGCAGATTTTTTTTTTTTTTAATATTGTCATTTGTTTCTTTTGTTTGCTAGATAGCCTAGATTTCATCCTGCAAGATCTATTTTTTGGTCTAATATTCCTATGTTTTAAACTCCGCATCAGAAAAACTTGTATAATGCACGTCTAACAACATCAGAACTACGTGAATCTGTTAGAGCGAAGAGAACAGAGTTACAATGGCTTCGGCACAGTTTAAAACTGGCCTCCATACTCAAGGGACAAGTAAGTTGTCAGACTACCCATTGATTGTCATATTTATTAGATTAACTTTCAAAATTTTTGTAGTCTCGAACTTTTACCTGTATATCATAACACTGCTTAATTTATTTTTCACTGCACATCAAATTAGTAATAATTTCTCTTGTTCTGCATGTTTTCTTCTGCTATAAGCAATTAGCATGGAAATTTGAATGGTCTATTTTCGATCCTGTAAAATGAATGTGAACTCAATAGAATCTGAAAAAGATCCTTGTTGCAATTACTTTCCAAGTTGTTACCAAGGACCTTTTTAATAATGACCAATGGCATGAAGCCAAAACCTTACTTTATGGAGGCTTTCTTTGTGTTGCATTCCCATAACCAATTATGCACAATTATTACAGATGGTATTTTTGGAAGAATGGTCACTTGTGGATCAGGATTATTCACACTCTTTGTCAGGGGCTATTGAAGCATTGCGAGCAAGCACACTTCGGCTACCTGTTGTTAGTGGAGCTAGGGTAACTCAAATGCATCCCTTCTAATAATTTTCATTTGTCAGCATACTATCATATGTCTATTAGACCATGTAATTTTTTGTTTTATTCTTATCCTTACAGGCAGATATCCAAAATGTGAAAGATGCTATATGTTCAGCAGTTGACGTTATGCAGGCAATGGCATCCTCCATATGCTGTTTAACTTCTAAGGTAATTTGCTTTATCTGGCTTAGATTATCTGTTTCCTTTTTTATTCTGATTCTTTATTTCTGACTTTTTAACTTCTATTTTATCCATTTATGACAACATTTACTGTTGCACTTGAAACATGTACCTTTCTATCTGTAGTTTCTACTTGTTGGTCCTTGTGGAGTGAACATGATGCTGAATAATTCTATACTGGACGAATATCATAATAAGACCAAGACAATGATATAATTACCTATATGCTCTGAGGATTCTACTTCGTTTAACCAGTGATTATTTGGCCAAAAAAACTGGTGACTGTGAATTGACTATATTAGTCTCTAGTCATGATGTCAATTATGACATTTCTCTTCAAATCTGTTTGCTTTTGGTGGTCAAGCAGTTGACACTGCATTTCTTTCTTCACCGTAATCTTTAAACTTATGATTTTAATAGTAGGGGAAAAAGCAGCATTATTTTTATTTGGTCAAGGGTAATAGCTTTGACTCTGGAGTCTATACTTTCTTATTGTGATGATGAACTTACTGGTGTTTTGAGCTGTATTACTGCCTGAAGTAAGAGCCAAAAACTTGTGATACAATTAAATGGCCTCTGCCGCGTGGTAAGGGCCGAACAGTTGAGTAAAAGGGAAATTTGATCAACTGAGTGGAATGTGCTTAATCGTATGCTAGAATATGTATATATAGTTCTCTCCTTTCGTTGTTCAGACTTCCTTGGTCTCTGAAGTTAACAAGAGAAATTCATGGCTAATTGAAGTGCACAGCTGTAGGATAATTGTTTTCGGCTCCGCAAAGATATTATACTTTTTAACCATCCTTCACATATTTTGGCCAGCTGATCATCGTCCTGATTTTTGTATTGATAGGTTGCGGATGCTAACTCCACGGTAAGTGAACTTGCGAGTGTGACTGCAAAGGAGCGTGCTTTGCTTGGTCAATGTAGAGATCTTTTGTCAACAATGGCAGCAATGCAGGTAATCAACTTATCAGAGAAATGACAAATTGGATAGAACCGATTTGATGGAATGTTTTCTGACGAAGACTGTTATGTAAGCAGGTGAAAGAGTCGAGTGTGAGAACACAAATTGTACAACTAAACCGTGTGGCTTCCAGCAGCACGACGATGACAACAGTATAAGGATTACATTTGCTTGACTGCTACCAGAAAATGCTAACCCAAAATGAAACCATTTGGCTCGGATTCAGAAACTGTTGATAACAAGAGAAGTGACTTAAAAAAAAAAAGATGGTTGGTCGGTCGGTTGGTTGTAAAACCAGAAGAGTTCACAACAGTCGGCCCATCCGAATACGAAAAGGTAGTTATTTAGTAATGCAGGGACAGTTGGGGTGAATTTGCAATATTCATATGAAGATTAGATAGATTGAATGGAGGTGCTTTGCTATCTTCATGTGATGGTATGTGTAAATATTTGTAATGATGTCCCCAAACCCCCCTCCCTCCCCTCTCTTTCAATCTTTCTTTCTTTATCAAGTTCTTCCTCGATGCGTTTCCTTATATTTTAATAAGGTTTTCTTGGGCCTATGTAGTGTGCCTCTGCCTGGCCTTGATTCTTCAATTTGACCTTTTGATGGGCTGTTTTTACATGAATTGTATATTAAAATTAAACATTAAAAAAAAAACCTATTTTTTAAAAATGTCAAAAAAAAGAATGCTTCTCAATTAACCCTTAGTGTTTGATACGTACAACAAGCCTTTTGATTATCGTCTTGTTGTGGTAGCTGTAATTATAGAAAGCTAAAATCCCATTTAGCTAAGATTTGTAAGAGCATGTTGTTGATCTTATTTTGCAAAACGGTTTGGCAGACAAAACCAATATGAAGTTTAAACAAGGGTTTTTGCATAAATCTATCCCCATCTAAATAAAATTCAATTTTAACACATTTTGAGAGTTAATGGAGGTGGTTAATAGAATCAATGGGTTTGAGTTTTAAAAGAACACGAGAATTTGAATTATAAAAAAATAGTATATTTAAAAATAAATGTTAAAATTGAATAACTTAATTAAAAAGTGTCTCTCCATATAATAATTCTTTAACTAATAGGACTTTTTAAGTCTTGTCCTGAACGAAGCGGACTATTTAAGCTTAAACATTTCCAATACCAATACGATGGATATCATCTCAATTAATTGGACCACCATATGAACTCTCTACAACACTCCTTTTTCGACTTCAAACTTCTCACCAAATCCAATAATTTCTGCTTCAGCCAAGTATACATATATGTGGGGTTTGATACCATGCATTTAGCCACCCTTGGACTTCTATTTTTTTGCCTTTTTGCATCACCTTAGAGATAATTTTCGACCCGATAATCCACATTAATAAATACACGACTAGACACAATATGAATCTTCTTCGTGACATTAGTGAGACGAGTGTAACACGTCAATCTGAATTTTGACTACTACTTTGCCGACTACCACTTGGTTATGTACAAGGCATGCTAATACAACAGTGAAGCCACGAAGAAGAAGGAGTGGGTTCCACAGCATATATTGGGTTGAGACGCGGCGAGACGATCAACTAAACTGGAATAAGACATATTTTTGGCTTTTCTTAATCATGTCTTTCTCACTTTCGTCTCCTTTTTCTTGATATAAATTTATATTTTTTCTGGGTGTCCATGAATGAGTTGATGCCGTGGAACCCACTTCCAATGGCGGAGGACTTTGGAGGCTCTAAGCTGACGTGCCTCGCACTTTCCTTTCCTTTTTGCTTTGCATTCGCTAATCAAATTTCCGCTTCCCTATTCACAGCATCTTCTTTCCATCTACGCATTATCTCTTCTTCCTATATCTGTCTTTCCTTATTTCACTCATTTCCATCACACTTTGCTTCATAATTCAATTCATTTATGTTAGAGCTGATTACACTAAGATAATTAAACAGTGGGGGCAGGGCAGGTGAGGTACTTTATCTGGTATGGTTGAAAGGAATAATGTTTCTGCTTTCGACGAGAACATAATTGATAAGAACATAATTAAATTACATAAATACGAAGCTGAATTTTGTGTAATGATAAAGCCGAGAAAGTCGGTAGATCCAAGATGATGTGTAGAGTAGAGGCATTGCACTAGTGTGAATTTGTAAGTCACGCATACTGTATATGGTAACGTGCATTTATTATAAGATGTGAAGTCTTCATGACTAAGAATTGCATTCCGATTACTACAATTACATCCCATTTCCCAATCTTTTTAAACATCATCTACTTTTTAACTTTCCGACCTTTCGAAGAACTTAAATAACGTGAAAATAAAAAATACGACAATTATTCAGAAACGGACAGAACGAACTAGAGCGTGTGAAGCTAACATAGGCCAATCAATTAGCCTGCCACTTGGTATAGCTAACAGCTTATCTATCTCTCTGTCACCATATCTATCTTCTATCTATCTCTTCTAAACTCAAACATGTACGGACGGGACCAACATTGTAAAAGAAATTAAACCTGAACTTGAACAATTTCCATGGCCAAAACTTTTCCGGATTAAAATTCCGGCATCCTCATTTCATTTAATTGAATACAAAAAAAAGGCTTCCAACCTTCTCTAATTACTTTATTTTTTTCTCTCTAAACAGGACCTTGTTCGCTCTTTTCACTCAAACGAACAGATTCAACAGCTTCTTTCTATCACCGCCACAACTCTCAAAGCTTGTCGTCCCTGATTCCTCCGTCATAAGCGACACTGTATCTCTCGCTCTCTTCTCTTTACCGCCAAACCTCGGAACATTACCCATGTTCAGATTAGCTGTCTGAGCCTTTGAATGAGTTTTTGTGTTTCGAACAGCGCGAGTCACGGTTGAGAAACTGTCTGATGACTCATCGCAATTCTGGGTCATTCCACCCGTGAAAAGCCCAGGTAGCGGCCGTACAATTCCGCCGGAAAGCACCGTCTCCACTGCCGCTTGACACACGTGCCAGTTTCCGCTCCAGAGAAGCCCCACTGCCCCGTTTACTGGGTTAATAGTCCTTCCGCACGCCTCAAACAAGAGCGATTGAAACAAAGCTTTGGATGATCAAAGGAAAAAAAAAGTTACGAGTCAAAAATACATATTACCACGGTTTTCCTCCCTCCGCAACAAGTAAAATTGACAAAATTCAAAAAATACAGATTATATATAGCTACATGCATGTATATACCTGAGCGTTGTGAATCAGGTACGGAGGAAATAAGCGACATGAGATCACTACGGCCGAAGAATTTCGCAAGAAACAAAGTAGCGTGACCTTGCGCGTCAGCAGAGTTAATCCAATGAAGACAAGACCTCAGTACGCAACTCTCACTGCATCCTTTCCTCAACACTCTGCAACCGTTACAGCTCATCCCCACCCTCTTATCGATTCCTACTTTCCCTATCAATTATATATTTTATTTTCACTCAAAAAAAGAGATGAGATTATGAAGCTGTCGAAGTAAAGAAAGCGATGAGTGAGCTCTGGAAGTGAGAATGGGTGAGTATAAGAGAAGAAAAGGTGAGGTTTAATTAGGGTTAAAAAGTAACTGGGGTTGGGTTAAGATGAGAGGAAATGAACGGTGGGATTTAGTTTGGCGTGGGGTAAAGAGAGTTGGGTTGTCGAGGCGAATATCTTCCAAACTCTGGGCACGAGCGGCTCCGTGTTTTCGCGTCGTTTGTTCTTAGAGATTTTAGAGCCGTTGGATCGGGTCTGATTGCTTTGTTTTTGCCGTTGGATATTTTGAATGGTTCGGCTGTTTCGATTTTTGATGTACTTTGGTCAAGTACGATTTTATCGACTTTCGAAGACTCTTTAGTGGACTATGACGCAGAAATGGATATACACTAATTTAAATGATTCCGATAACTAAAATAATTAAATTATTCGTAAATAATAATATTATTATTTTTTTAATAAATTATTTTATCTTTTTTTTTCTGTAATATTGTTTTATTTATTGTGCTTTCTCATAATTTAACTGATTTATTGAACGAATTTTATAAAAATTTATAAACACCAAACGAGAGGATAATCAATGAGAATAATTCTGCCTTTTAAACTCTTTTCATGATACCTTAGTTATGCAGACCAGTCGTTGAAAGGACTTGATGTCCTCAAAATGAAACTCATGTTCGTAATTGGTTTTGTATGGAAGAGTCATTCATAAATTTATACATGTGTTCCACCGAATTTCTAAACAAGGATAAGACAGCAGGCTAAGCTGAGGTTGATTGGTAAGTTAAACATCAATTTCTCCGAATTGCATTATCAGTTTGGTGGGCATTAACTCTTGTTTTTGTCATGTTATTGGCATAATGAATTGAGATTACCATTCTTGTTTGGCCTTAAGCTGTAAGACAATGGATCCACAGTTAGGAAGTTGTCTCAGTTGGAAAGCACAGTTTCTAATTTCTTGGCTTATTCCCACCTAAACTTGCGTTCCAGCTCGTAGAACTAGACCTTTTACTTTTAGTTCTCCAGTTTGTCTTTTTTTTTTGTTTACAAAATTAAGGATGAGGAGATGATGTTCAATCCAAGGTTAGGAAAAGTCATCGGACTCAGAGAACTTTTATATATAGCTAATAAGGATATGTGTGGAACTCATTTTCATAAATCAATTTCCCTGATAAACCATATAATTTATAGAAATGATATAAAATCAAGTCTAGAAACAGAGGAGAGAGAAAATAAAAGATATATACACGCTGTATTAATCAAAATACCGGCCCAAATCTGTTACATTTTAAAAACAAAACACGAGCGGAAGCAAGTAAGTTTGAAAACAAATCAAACTCAAAAGTTACGTGTATATACATAAATGTACAACATATACAAATCCAAAATAACAAAAATGACAACTGGAGCTCGACCTATGACGTAAGCTCTGGAAGTATCGATCAACTCTGTAGTCCAGTGAAAAACAGCTACCTACAATCTGCACAATCATTTAAAACAACAACGGGGTGAGTATAAACAATACTCAGTAAGTATTCTTAGCTTTAACGTAAATGATGTGCAGGGGAAAGTATATAATAGCACGAGGACGTGCGTATTATCATGTCCCTCGGCATCCCCGAATGCTAGACAAATCCACACAGATCTCAAATTCAGCACACAGCTATATCAAACTCTGGCACACAGCAAAATATGATCACACAGATCAAACAGAAAGCACACAGCATAATACGATCACACAGA
>CANYCX012483827.1:0-12039 GCA_948193385.1 Breynia disticha f. nivosa | reverse complement strand
ATCAGGATCAGCATAAAGGCAATCCATTGGGAAGGGCAGCTGATGCAAAATAAGAAAGAAAATCAGCTACAGAAAACCAAACGAAAAATTATATTACAAGAAAAAGAAGGATTCACTGTGTATATGCATAACAATATCTATTTATGCTTAAATAGAAAGTTTATGCCAAGATTTAGCCGGAATACTGGGCATAGCAAAGTAAAACTCAAGCCATATAACAGGAAGCAACAAGAGCAAACACCACTTTTTCCAAAGTAAAATTGCTCAATTTAAACGCCCTGTGAAGCAATTAATCAAATGCAACTTCTTTTTCAGATTTGGTTTTTCACATATAGCAATTAAGCTGTGTAGCTGAAAGCAATCACATAGTTTAACCAAGATAAGAAGTATATTTCATTGAATTGTGAGCCTATTATGAACTCAATCGTTAATAACTAGCTAATAAAAAATTTCATGTTCTTTTCCTCAATTTTGAACTCAACACAACATGTATCTACAGACAAAGAGAAACAAAAATCAATTGCCACAAACAAAAAAGAAAGCAAAAAAATACTCTCTCAGCGAACAGTTGAGCCTTGTTAGGAGTACCAACACCAACAGCAATAAGCTTCACACCAGCTGAATCAAATCTCTCTTTCGATTCCTTCAAAGCTGAGGCAAATTCCCAACTGCAAAAATGCAATCACACACAATAATTAACAAACAGTTTTGTTGAAATGAAACATAAGCTTCAAACAATATCAATAACCACTCACCAACAAGGACAACCAAAGTGCCTTAAAAGGGCAACAACAGCAATTCCCTGCAAAAACAAATCAACCAAAAACCATAACACCAAAAAATCCAACCTTTAAATTAACCCAACAACAAAAAAAGAAAAAAAAAATCACCTATTTCTAGCACAAACCTCATTCTGGTCCCACAAGTCCTTGAACAAAACAGGTTCACCAGAAGCTGTATATATAGTGACATCAGCAAGAGTGTCGGCTATGTCAGCACTGAAAGAGGTAGAAGCAGAAGCTCCCATGAAGGGTCGTGTAGTTGTAGTCCTAAAAGAAATAGAAGAGAAGCTCTGTGGCGTGCTTGATAGTGAGGAGGTACGGAGATGGTGTAATGTAGAGGAGAGAAGTGAGGGGGGATTTGAAGAGGGAAGGAAGACACGTGGAGATTGGAGGGAGTTGAATGTGAATGCGGGAATTGCCATGGTATTGAAAGTAGTTTCAGTGCGTCATTTAAGTTTGGTAGTTACCGCAGAGGATAAATAAGACGAGGGTGAGAACAGGGGTGCTTGCGGGACCGGGCGGGACGGGGATTACAAATCTCCAGTCTCGTCCTATGGTTTGATTATTTTTTTTGTGAAGATCTAAATCCATCTCATGGATTGAAAATCTTCATTCCATCCCATCCCAAAATTTTGGGACGGTCCGGGACAGATATCGAAGATGCATGATAGAGAAAACAGTTCTGGAACGAGGACGAGGATTGGAGAATTTTTAAAATATTACTTATTTTTACAAGAAATAAGTGTTAAAAATCATCTTTAAATAAAAAAAATATCAGTATGCAAAACAAATTTAAAGAATATCAATTTTTTTTATCTTGTCTAAGAATGAACAAATGATTTAGTCCAAATAAGCTATAAATGTATAATATTTGAAGTCATAATACGATGGTCATATATTTTAGCAACAATCACCAGTCGTCTCATCAATTATGATATTGAAACTCATAGCTTGAATATTTATCAAGTTAATTAAGAAAGTTAAAACAAAACCACAATATATTTCCTGTAACTAACTAATTCTGTACCTTCAGATATTTCCTAATCAGTTATATTCAAACATATTTAAAAGATTTGTATTGAGTATTGAGTTTTATTATTTGGTATTGAGTATTATTTTTTTAAATTCATAATTTAAATAATTATATTTATTTTTTCGGTTCTAGTTTCTGTTCTTTGGGCGGGATAGAACGGATCGGAACGAGACGGTTCTCGGGACAGATATTACTTAAGATTTAGAACCGTCTCATAAGAAAAATTACGGGACGGAACGGAACGAAAAAAGTCAACGTCAACGAATTTTTTCGATTTCAGTTCTAACGGGACAAGTCCTCGAATCGGGTCGAAAATCTCCAAGTTCCGTGAGCCGGCACAGTGAAGTCGTTTCATTGAATGGTTAGTGATACGATTGAGACTTGAGAGGACACGTAATCTCCAAAAAAATCAGTTTCTTAGTCCTCAATCCATTTCCCCTCTTATAACAAAACCCAAACCCCGACCTTCAACACAAACACAATTGTTATAAACACCATCCAACACAATACCTACCAAAAAAATGGAAGCTAAGATCACGCACTTCTTCGACTCTGTGGGCTCTTTCTTCAGCGGCGGTGACCACATCCCTTGGTGCGATCATGACGTCATCAACGTAATCAACTCTTACAATTGCTCCTTTCATTTCTCTACAATTTTCCTTTTATTGGGTTTGATGTGTGGAAAATGTTATTTTTTTGTCTTTAAGTATAGTATATGTTTTGTTGAAACTGTTTTAAAGATGATTTTTAGAGATTGACAGAAAAAGAGTTTGGGAAATGTAACAGGGTTGTGAGAGAGAAGTTGCGGAAGCTGCGAAAGGGGAGTCAGATGATGCCAAGAGTGAGAGTATAATGCGCTTGTCGTGGGCTCTCGTTCATTCTAGACAACCAGTGGATGTTCAGCGTGGAATTGCTATGCTTGAGAGTAACATTTTTGCGTTTATGTTTCGTGATTTTGGTGTTTGTTTAAAAATGATTGAATTAGTGGATTGGATTGGATAATTTGTTGGTTGATTTGGGTTAGTCGGGTCATTAAATGGTTAGTGATATGAATCGTGGATTGCCGTTGATTGCATTAGCACTCGACTCTATTCCGATGCTGATCGTTTGTGGGTTCAATCCACGGTGGGAGCAAAGTAAATGACTTTTAAAAAAAATTTTGAATTTCTGTTTGTTGACATGGGCATATAATAAATACAATTTGAGTTTCTTCTTGGATTTATAACTAAAAATTAGGAACACTAAATCTACAAATTTTAAGGGGAAGAAAAAGAACATTCCCTGTAGTTATTGTGGTGGAATTTTAGATAAAGTTTCAGTTCGGTAATTTATATTATGAACCTGCTCTTTTTTGCTTCTTTTTGTTTTTTTTTTGTTTCTTTGCTGTGTCATTATTTAGTTATCTTTAACATTTGAATGCATTTTTGTGCTGGAACTGAGCCAACAATACCATTTGGTATGCAGCATCACTTTCCAATGCTAGCTCTCCGTTACAGACAAGAGAAAAGCTTTATCTTCTAGCTGTTGGGTATTACAGAAGTGGTGATTATTCGAGGAGCCGACAGCTTGTGGAGAAATGCTTGGAGGTTTTCTCTTGCGAGAATTTATGATTCCTCATAATTGTTTTCTTATTTTCTTTTTCTGGTAATCAATGTGTTGGTTGTTTTCTTAACCCTCGTCATGCACTCATTTTACTCTTCATTAGTTTTATCTAAGTGAAATTATATTCTCTCTTTTCTTAAAAGAACTAGGGTGCAGATAATCTTGTTATGAATTAATTCTTCTTTGAATCATTGAAATGTATATTGCTCTATCGTTAGCAAAATAATGCTTGAACAATTTGTTTGTCCGTAGGCTTTTTTAACAATTGGGATTGGATTTATCATCCTTTTCTTAATGTGTTTCTTCTTGCATTGTTCTGTCTTAGTTTTTTTTTTTCACATTTTCAGTCTATGTCATATATGATATTGGTGGAGTTCATACCTGCTATTATTATATTTCCGTTGAGTAGTTTTTACAGTATGGGTTCTTTGTCTTGTAGATTGCACCTGATTGGAGGCAGGCTCTGACCCTTAAGAAAACCATTGAAGATAAAATAGCCAAAGGTAAATCCCTCTAGTATGCTGAAAAATTTTACTCTGCCATAACATTCTGATAAGGAAGCAAGCTTGAGTAACAACACCTTCTTTAAGAAATTTCTGATCTGTATATTTTAATGCAGATGGTGTCATTGGAATAGGACTTACAGCTACTGCTGTGGGTCTTATAGCAGGGGGCATTGCTGCAGCACTGACTCGCAAGAAGTGACGGCACTCTTATCATGTAATTATTGTGCATAAGAGTTTTCTCTGATTTAGCACACATATGGTACTTATAAATTTTCATGAAGTTGCATTAGAGAAATCATAGATTTGAAGCAGTGACTAGTTTTGTTTGATAAACGAATCCTTAAAATATTTGTTTCTTTGGACCAGAGCCCTGTTATCTGTGTGAATCAACACCTGTTGTGATTAGAAAGCAGAATGGTTGTTTTACCAGTGCCCTTGCACCTTTGAGTGGTATGCCTTGTTCCTAATGTAAGATGGCGGAACTTATTTATCTAACATATAGACATTGATGATTTGCGTTTTGTTTCATCAAGATAATGTGTTTGCCGTGTTGAATATTCAATTTGGTGTTGATATTGAAGCTGACCATACAAAAAATGTATTCTGTGGGTTTGCTGGTTCTTAAAGGTGTTACTTGTTATAGTGGTATGGTATGTTCAGTGGTCGTCGTCGTTCCCAGTTTTCTTGGTTTGGTGGATAGAAGATAATTCATAATTGTTGATGAATTTGTGTGCAGTGATCTGTCTATGAATCTTTTCAAGCCTTTTGACTCCAACATACTGATTCTCCTTTTAGTGGTGATTGTGTCAATAATTGCCAGTGTTAGATATATAACATTACAGCATGCAAAATGCAAATAAACTTTGATTCGGCAAATTTAATTGGACAAAGCAGACGACAGCCAGGTGGATACGAGAATGACTTGACAAGCTAAAGCTAAGCCGAAACACATGCCTGGGTTTAGGCTTCTTTCCATGTGCTTCTGCCCATTTTTAATTTCTTAAATTTGCAGTTTTTCCATTCTTTCTAATATTGTTAGTAAACTATTGGTGTTCTAAGATAATTTGAAACGTAGTTTAGTTCTTGCTTTGTAAATTTCGAATAATGAAAATTTAAAGAAAAAATGATACGGATAGGATTATCTTCACAACATAGATTCTGTCATGAGACACAGTGCTATTTTCTTTATATCTTGAGATGGAATCTGTTGATCTCTGTTGCCGTGTGTGCTTTTTTCACACATCAACGGGTTCGAGGTGAGGATGAGCATGTGATCCAGGACGAGAATGAGCTACCTAATTGGACAATGAAGACGAGGGAATGAGCTACCTAATTGGACAATGAAGATGAGGCAACAAGGCTAGATTGAAGAGAGAGAAAATAGGCGAGAGAAGATAAAGAAATTTTTTTTGCTTCATAAAAGTAAGTCTTAGTAGTTAGTAACATTTCAACAAAGTACTCATTTCGTCCCACAATAATTGTCGTTTTAGAAAAGTATATTTGTCCCATATTATATGTCGTTTTACACTTCTAATACGTCATTTAATATTTTTTTTCTAATATTATCCTCATTAGTTTTACATTTCCAATACAAATATAATTCAATAATTTTTTATATACTAAAGTTAAAGAATATAATATTCAATTAAATACCAATTTAAGATATATTAAATATATTTTTAATTTGTGTATAAAAACATTAAAAGGCATATATCGTGAGAAGGGAGGGAGTAGTTGGTTAAATGAAGGTGAGGGAGCGGGGATTATAGGATCCACAATAGAAACAAAACTTGGGCACATGAATGTAAAAAGAGAAAAATGTAAACTTAAGAGACTACATGGTTGACCTTATTCTTTTTATTTTTTACGAATTAGCCACTTTGTGACAATTGGTATAAAAACAAATCGCTCAATTAATGTATTGCTAAATTTGCTTGTATTCGAAGAAACATATAGTTCTCTTATAGTTAAAGAAACAATAAGTTAAAAAAAAAATCTCAAACTTTCTTCTTCTGTTATTATTTCGTTTACCTTCAAAAAATGGCAGCTTCTTCTTTTCCATCTTCCTTGAATGCTCCCTCTTACCCACACCGCATTTCCAGGCCTTCTCTTTCCACTTACATTCTCATATCTTCCTTTTGATTGAAGCCTCGAAAACCCATTTTGACTTTCCCAATCTTTAAAAATCACCACAAAAAGCCTCCAAACCCCCAAAACTTAGAGTGAAGCATTGAGAGAAAGAGATACATTCATGGGTTCTTCTGCTTCAAGACCTAGCAATTTTCTCACCAAAAACAACCATCTTGAAGAAACCCCTTCTTATGCTTCTTCTCTTGATAACCACTCTACTTTCTCTTCATATTGCTCTTCTTCACCACTCCCTAAATCTCTCTCCCTTCAAACCCCTTTAGTACATCACCCTCCTTCGAAAAAAGGTGACTCACACCACCTTGTTTCTCTCACTTCCACCTCTTATGGCTCTCTTCTCTTAGTTGAACCTGTAAACCACGGTCAAGAGGAGCGTTCGCCACTTAAATGCACCAACCATGGGGTCATTTTAGACCAAGGTGAGTCTTTTTCTCCTGACTCTGTTATTAATACTTGGGAATTGATGGATGGTCTAGATGACGACGAGGACGACGTGGATTATGTTATGGTTGATAAGCAAAAATCTTTAAATTGTGATGATTCCTTGGTGGGTTTTGAAGGAAGTGTCAAAAAGGTTGAGTCTTTTCATGAAATTGCAGAGGAGAATTCAATTTCTTTGTCAAAACCCTTGTGGAAGCACTTGTCTGAAGAGTCATTGTTGTCTAAAATGGATCCAAATGTGGCTTCTAGTTATAGACGTGCATTGTCTTCTAGGCAATTGGGTTGTAATAGTGTGACCAAGGAAGTGAAATCTATTGTTTCTAGTCCAATTAGTGCTTCAATTCTGTCGAAAGATGGGATCTTTTTACATGAAACAGAGGATAAGATTGTGTTGTATTTTACGAGCTTGAGAGGGATTAGAAAGACTTACGAGGATTGCAATGCAGTTAGAATGATCTTTAGAGGGTTTCGAGTTTTGGTTGATGAAAGAGACATATCAATGGACTCTACATACAGAAAGGAGTTACAAGGTATTCTTCAAGGGAAAGCAATGAGTCTCCCACAAGTGCTTATCAGTGGAAATTATATTGGCGGAGTGGAGGAGATTAGGCAACTCCACGAGACAGGTGAATTGGCAAGGCTTTTGGAAGCGTTTCCGGTCTGCGATCCCGGCTTGGTTTGTGAAATTTGTGGGGATGCAAGGTTTGTGCCATGCTCAAATTGCAGTGGTAGCAGAAAGGTGTTTGATGAGGAGCAGGAAAGACTGAGGAGGTGCCCAGATTGCAACGAGAACGGTTTGATTCGCTGCCAAGGTTGTTGTGAATGAATGAGTTATCTGATTCAGCTAGTTGGCGATGCCCCATTCTTTGTGCTTGTTGAGCTCCTAGTTTTACAGGCACCTCTATTAGTACCACTTAGAATTGTTTATTATATTATCTGTTTATATCTGTGGGTTTCTTAAGTACAATTGTTCATGGTCTCTTTCAGCACAAGAAAATCAAGAACAAGTTTTTCTTATATATTTGTTATTATTGTATCAGTTTCCCATGCTTATTGATAATGTTGTTTCTTGTCTTTTGTTGGAAATGTTGGGTTTGGTTGTTGTGAATCTGTCTGGTTAAATTTGTTCCTCAGTTGAGTCATTGCTTGGTTACTTCGCTCCTTTACTATATGTGAAGAAAATCTACGTCCAAAGATTGTCTTCCTGCTGCATTAAGGACTTCTCTTGGTTGATATTCTGTATTTATGATTTGAAAACTGCAGAAAACAATGTTTTGACTTTATTTTCTATAACATGAATATGCTTTCATCTTCTGTTAGTATTTTTAAGCCACATTAAGATATAACTTGAGATAAAATAATATATAATTAACCGTGTTTAAAAATAAGTTTGAATAAATAAATGCCAACCTTTGTTAGCGTTTGTTCTTGATTTTATTTCAATAGTTATGTTCATAATGTTTGTTTTACTTGCTCTTTAGAAAGATCAACTTTTAACGATAATTGAAATTGTAATAAAAATTTTAAAATATCTTATATTTTGAGTTGATTTTTTTTCTTATTTCTTGTTATCTCTATAATTGCTCTAAGAGCATTTTCAAAGCAAGGAGATACATGCATCATAGATGCTGATATTGCTTAAAAATTAATTTTAAATTTCAAAATATAGTAACGATTTGATAATATTTTGTGAGCAATATATGAATAATAATTTATGCACATCTAGGCCAAGCCTATCACTTATCCATATTTTTAGTTATATTGATTATTATAATGCAAATTGTTAAGGTATTGGACTAATAAGAGATGGAGTTTTTGTCAAAATATGTTCTTTCCAAAAAAAGCTAGGGTTGTTCTGGGGTCACTATTTTCAAATGTATTTGTATTTTTTTTCTTCTTATTCCATTTTTTGTGAAGTCATAAGGAATTTATGGTTGGATAATAAATTATTTTTTAAAGTTTGTAAAATTGTCCGATGACATAAAAGAATTAAATATAGAAAAAAAATATTTGTCCTGTAATATAATGACTCAATTCAAAGGTAGGCTGAAATTACTATTAAAACTTGTTATTATTATAGAAGAAAGTGATGTTTCTAAAATTTTTGTTGGAAAATCAGTTAGCTATTTGGTAACACATTATAAAATTTCATTAAATATAAAAGAATTTTCAAATTTTAATAAAAATATTGCATAATAATTCCAATGAAAGAATATAAATGAAAAAAAATATTTAAATTAATTTGTTTAATTTTTTATATAATATTTATTTTAATTTCATAAATAATAATTAATATTTTAATTTATAATTATTTGCTTCCATTGGTCTGTCAAAAAAATTCAATAGGTAATAGAGTAAAAGCTTTTGTAAATTAAACTCAGTCTGACTTTATCAGAAGTTAAATCTAACTTATATACCATTAAATTAACGATGAAAACTAAAATTTTAAATTTTATATAAACAGACTTTTGAATGGAATATTTTGGGTCTTTACTTCAATGAGTGGTCCTCATTGAGGACAATTAAAATTGTTACCGAATTTTATAAAAAGTTACATGTTTTTATAAAAAGTTACAGAATTTTATTAAGTAAATGTTACAGAATTTTATTAACGAATTACTTAATAATTAATTGTATTACAGAAATTCATAAAAAATTACTTAATTTTAATTGTCCTCAATTAGGACCACAAGTAGTCACCAAATAAATAGGCATGAATCTGGTTTTGCATGCATGCCCAAAGAGACTTTTTTTTTTGAACCACGAGGTATCCTGAGCACTCCAGACTAATCATCGTCCGAGTAGAACAGGACATAAGGGCGGCAAAGCTCTTTTAACACAGCTGCGTACCCAGGAATCAAAGTCGAGATATCTGGTTAAGTTAGAACAATCTCACGTCAATTAATCTACGCGCTTTGTAGTAAAGAGAATAATTTGTTAATTTGTCATAATCCTTTAATTACGAAAAATGAGCCACCTCTATGCTTACTCTCTTACCAAGCCTAAACTAACACAAATATTCAACAACACAAAACATTTTTATATTCATATTTTGTTTTTTCAAAGCCGCCAGGTTGGCTTGTAGGAATCTCTTCAGCAATAATAAACACCTTCCTCAGTTGCTCCATAACGTCACAGCAAACCATGCACTAAGTCTTCTTATAAATCTACACATCAAATCTAGTTCTTCCCCATTCTATATGTGTTGCACATCAGAATAGATCATCTACGATTTATACTCTAAAACAAGCAACAAAAATATGGCTTGTTGGTCTGCCGAGAATGCAACTAAAGCTTATCTCCGAGCCATTAAAATGGTATCGTTTTCTGTGTTCTGCAATTGGTTTCTCTGATATTTTCTTGTAGCAGCTTTCTGGCATGTAATTTTCCTTTCTTATTGAATGAATAAATCACATATTTTTAAAGTTATAAGCATATCTAAACACCATATTGATTATTCTGATAATTTCTGTGCCGTGTTTTTCAGGGAAAGAGCGGAAAGGAACCAGATGTAGCCGAGTTCATATCCGCCTTGGCAGCGGGCAACAATGCACAGCTTATGGTGATAGCCACTGCTGGCATTGCCGGATCCTCCACACTATCCCTAGTTGCGGCCGCGCGACAAACAGGCGGCTGCGTAGTCTGTATTTTGCCTTCACTTTCCGATCTTAATGCCTCCAAAATGGCTCTCGAACCATATTCAAATTCCGTAAAATTTGTCATTGGTGATGCCAAGACATTGCTGTCGAGTAATAATTACAAAGGAACTGATTTTGTACTGATCGATTGCCACATTGGTCATTACAAAGAGGTTTACAAAGCTGCAGAAGAGTGTTTAGCGCATGGACGCAGAGGGGTTATTGTAGGTTATAATGCATTTCATAAAGGATCACCATGGACTAGCCAATACAAGACTCACTTGTTACCGATTGGAGAAGGGTTGGTAGTGAGTAGAATATGTGATGTAAATATTGGTCAAGTTGTTGGCTCAAATAGCCTTAAAAAAAGGAGTAAATGGGTTACTACGATTGATAAATGCACTGGCGAGGAGCATGTGTATAGGGTCAGTTAACCGACCCAAAAGATTGAAGCTTAAGACTCTGTTTTTGTCCGAGTCTAGGTGTTCTTATTTTGGGCTTTTGTAAAACAGTCAGGCGTGTTCGGGTTATTATGTTACCGCTGATAAATTCACCCAGACAAGTAAATGGTTATCGGGAAAAAGTTTAGCATTCTTCATTGAGCTTTTCAATTTTGTTAGATATAGATGAACATGTAATTATAGATCTATTATCCACCTTGACACTTGTCAGTTTGGAGTTTAGCCATCATTTTTGAAAGACATGCTAGCATGCATTTAATTCGGTGTGGAAAACAAATGAAAATAAAGTTTGAAAGTATGGTAGCATAAATGCGGTGAGAACAAACCGAATGAAAGAAAAGTTGAATTCATGCTCGCATTTAATGTCGTAGGAAGAGTGCATAAAGGGAGTTCAAATTCAAGCAAGAGATGCCGAAATCGAGTTACAACTAATATGAGCCTAGAAGATCTAATATCTAATATGAGCCTACAAGATCTAATATCTTTTTGAGATTTCTTAATTGTACTGGTTAACTAGTATGTAGTAGATTTTAAAATTTTTATGCATGAACAATGTAACTTACTTTATTAGGATTAAACGTTAGCCAAAATCTCATTGGAATGATACACGGAGAAAGGCATTGCTCGGTTCAACTTGCAACTACAAAGGCTTATAAGCTGCACGGATAGACGTAACGTTCATTATGAGTGGAGTTAACATATGTTGTCGACATACAGATAGAGAAAACTAAACACTGTTTGATCGGATGGACTATAATTATGTCTAACTTCTATTTTCATATGAGAGACATATTTGAACGTTTGAAATACATCAAGAGATACAAGAAACATTGAGAGACATCTATTAAGAGCTTATCATCTAAGGATTTAGATTGTGCTTCAAGTGTAACGCCCTCCATTTTCAAGAATTTTAATAATATTATAATTATTTCGAAAATAATGCGAATAAAATTTTCGCGAATTAAAATAAATTATGAAATGATAGAAATGTGTGGAAGGTATTAAGAAATAAGAATGGAAATATTAAGTTGTAACCGGGAGAGAGAAAGTAAAAGGTTGATCGAGAAAAGAGTAAAAGGGTAAAATAGTCAAATTGACAACATATATATATGCTAACATATGCTATCTTCCTTCATTTTCATACACATCCACGTTTCACCTTGCAAACCATTACTAAAATTTTCAAAACCCTAAACCGAGCTAGAATTCATCGAGCCTTGGTGGTCGGGAGGTATTTGGATCAAAGAGAGATAAAAGTTTGGTGAGTTTTCCGACCTTAACTTGTGAATCACGATTTTTCTTGGTTAGGGTATTAAAATGAGGATTTCTTAATGAATTTAAGGTAGAATTGAGTGAAAATAGGTTTGATTGATCGGTATGGATGTGTAGTAACCTCGGGGATCGGATTTTAGGGTTAGTTTGTGGTTT
>CANYCX012482934.1:0-17342 GCA_948193385.1 Breynia disticha f. nivosa | reverse complement strand
TTCACAACGCGTCTCATAGTACGCGTGGTCGTGCCGACACCGTGTTCTTTTGTGCCACAGCGCGTACTTTCTAAAATCAGAATTTTTCTGATTTTTCTTTATTTATTTTGTGTCAACCTTACGTCAACTTTTTGTATACCTTTATATACTGATATTTTGACATTTATTTGACTTTATTTTAATATGAAAATTTTTCTGAGATGTTACAAGATAAGAGATTGCAATGATTTTGCGTGGTGGGTAATTGTTGATTGAAAATTTTAAGATGAGTTTGTGTGATTTTGTATATGATATATGTTTTAGCGAAATGAGATTTTCTTGAATTATAATTGATGTTTTGATTGAGATTGAAATGGTTGATAGTTGTGAACAATGAATGGAATTGTGAATGATGTTTTGACGACAAGGGATCGATAAATCATGTGCATTACTAATTTAATGAGTAATGATGTTATATGATAAACAAAAATCCTTTTATAGGTATGTCATATCATCCATGTCTCATTATGTATATTTGCATTAGAGGCATCAATAAGTGCATAGACACATATAGAAGTCAATGGGTGCAGGGGATTTATGGGTACCAATGGGTACAAACATCAAACATATAGCTCAAGGCATAAGATGCCAAGTAGAGGTTCCAATTGGAACAATAGGGCAAGGTGCCAATAGGTACAGTAGGATCGATGTTTATGCAACGTTTATTTATGTTCATTTTGTATTGAATACTAGCAAAAATTAAAAAAATACACGTCCTTAAAAATGCATGTTTATAACATTTTAATAAAATATTAAAAATAGATTAAATCATTCGATGATTATTGAAATGTTCAACAATGTTCATCCGTATTTGTATGTCTTCAAAACAAATGAAGTTTTAAAAATATATAAAGGACATACATGAACATGAACGAACATATTCGAATATTACTTGATTGTTGTCTTGTTCAAAAAGAGAATGAAAAAAAAGAACAACCAATATGGAAACAAAAAAAAGATAGAAGAAAATAAATTCACAATTAGTGAGTGAATTAAAAAGAAAAGAGAGTAATTAATTGTGGGTGAAAAAAACACAATTAATTAACATGTGTGTGAAAATATTATATGAGAGAGAAATGCATAATTAATGTGGTAGACATTTTTGCACACTTAAACTAAAATCGAACATATTCACACAAAAACATTAAGTTCAGATATATGAACATAAATAAATATAATTATGAATATTTTCGCTGTTTTGAAAAAAGGAACATTTGTCTAATTTTCTAGATCTTACACCCAAAATTAATGTGTCAATTTGTATTAGTCCTGCCGTAATTGTATAATAATTTTTTTTATCAAATATCATTATTGATGACATAAACATTACAAAAATTAAATCGGTGTCATTCGTAGCATGTAATAATTGTGTACTTGCAAATCATGTTATTGTGTATTTTTTATTTTTGCTAATATATAAAAAAATATATAATAAATATAATTTTATAAAAAAATAGTTTTATAATTTGAAAACTCTACGAGATAAATACAATTTTTTTTAAACTCTAATCAATAATAATAAGTACAATTCTTCCTCAACTAAAATTTAAATTATAAAATACAAATTATTTCTTTCTTAACAAATTATTTGTTTAATGGTATTATTATTATTATTATTATATAAAATATTAATAATTTAATTAATTTCTAAATAATAAATAAATTTATTTATTTTTTATTATATTTAAATATTTATATTAAAATTATCAATGATATAAAGATAATCATAAAAAAATACAATAATTTAAATTAATAAAATTAATATAAATATAATTGAAGTATTCTGTCGCATCGCCGGGTTCTAATTGCTAGTTTTCACTAAAAACTAAGGTACCATTTGGTATTACTGTTTAAAAAAAGTACAACAACTTTTGACTGACAAAATTAGTTTTAGGTGTTTGGTAACACTTATAAGTTATTTTAAACAAAAGTGTCTTTACTGAAAAAACTGCTTTTTAGAAAAACTAATATTTGATAGTTCTTCAAAAACAGTTTTTAAGTATAATACTTCATTTTCTTAACAAATTAATTTTTTAAATTTTAATTTAATTTTCATAAAATTTAATATATTTAATTTATTATTTTGGAATAAAAAATAAAAAATAAAATATTAAATTTTATTTATAAAATTAAAATAATATTATATAAAATAATTTAATTTTTATTTTTTGATTTATATTTTCACCATGAAATAACTAATAAAAAAATTTATTAAAATTTTAAAATAATTTCACAATTAACATTTATTTTTTTTATAATATATTATCACCTAATTTTTTCAACAAAAATTTTAGAAATAATATTTTTTTCAATAATAAAAATAATTTTTAAAAACAATTCAAAAAACCCTAAGCATACTTGTTGGCTCCTTAGATTAAGTTAGCGTTTGATATTACTGTCTGAAAAAATTACAACAATTTTAACTTACAAAAACAATTTTAAGCGCTTGATAACATTAAAAAGTTATTTCTATCATAAATGTCTTTGGTGCAAAAGCTACTTTATAAAAAAACTATCATTTTACATTTTTTAAATAAGTTGTTTTATGTTTTTAACAAAATATTTCATTTTCTTAATAAAGTAATTTTTAATTCTAATTTAATTTTTATAAAATTTAATATGTTATTTTATATAATTTAATTTTAATTTAAAATATTAAATTTTATTTATAAAATTAAAATAAATTTTGTGTGAAAAATAAAAAACAAATTTTAATATTTTTTATGTTCTTTTTTATTATTAATTTATTTTATACATATATTTTTTTATCAAAACTTAAAATAATTTCACACTTAATAATAATTTTATTATAATATATTACCAAACAATTAATTAATCATTCCAAGAGTAATTTTATAAATAGTAGCTTTACTTACAACAAAAACTATTCTGAAAATAAATAATCCTAAACAGACTCTTATAATAATTGCAATTGGAATAAATAAACGAGAATTCTATTTATTACGCTAATTCCGTAAAAACCCTTCAGTTGTCGTGCTCTTTCATCTACGTCGTCTTGCCACATAACATGGCCTCGTCGGAGGGAAAGATTAAGCCACCGATTTCGAATGGGGAAACTGAAGAATCCGCCTCTTACTATGATGTCTACGGTCCTCATGTACTTTCTTTATCTTTTTTTTAGCCATCTCTTATTATAAACTTTTTTCTTTCATGTTATTTACGAACTGAATGTTGCTCTGAATTTGTGTTCATCAGTTTGTGTTTTGCTGCATTCACTATTTCTGGTTTAGTAGAGTTTGGAGAATATCATTACTTTAAATTAATCTGGAAATCGGGATTTTGTGGAATCAAAGATAAAGAACTGTATCTGCTATCTTTTTTGTAGTCCTTTTTAGAAAAAAAAATTGTGTTACATTGTACGTTCAGCTACCTGAATTCGACTAATTGTATTTTATGTGTAGGCAGAAAATGTTTCAGAAACCTTGCTAAGCATTGTTTTTGGGGGAAAAAACCTGCTTTTTGCTCTTGAAATGTTTGACTCTGATGACTTTTTGTTTTTTTGATATTCATATTACTTATGCTAGTTCGTCCTTTATGTACATGGCGTTCTTATTCCCCTTTTTATGGATTTTTTGTGCGTGTAATGTACATTTGCAGGCAAAAGCAGAGCTTGTTTTCAAGACGCCGGAAGCTAACTCGACATTGAATTTGCCTGTGGGTGTCTTGTTTATTTGAATACTTCTTAGAAAAAAGTTGAAAATTCATGATTTTTGTGGAACAGGATGTGCAAGGACTTGTATCCTGGGTGCTTGCTGATGGGTTCATGCCGTCATGGGTATTTATTAAGGTAAAGAACATTCTCCCTTTCATCTCATTTCAGTTTTTGTATTGTCAGTTTATATATCAATTTGCAAAAATGTCTGTTTACTTTGCTTTCTGAAAATACAAGTCATATTTGCATTTTGCAGAACAAGCCATTGATTCCAAAAGTCGTTATGCTTTATGTTCCTGGCATAGACGCAGCTTTATACTTGTCAGAATCCAAGATACTTTCCGGTTTTAAAGATTGCTGCGGAAATCCACAGGCACTTTTAGCTCTTAGGTTAGTAGTTATGGATTTTTTTTCTTTCTTTTGGAGGGAATAGAATCAGAATACCGTTCCTTATACTATCTGTATGGCTTTTGATAATTTTTTTGTTCGATAGCTGTACATCAGATGATATGCAGACCATAGATGCTCTACTGACATGTAAGATGAAAAGAAAGAGAAATGAAGTTGATTCGGCTTTGAAGACATCGCTCCAAGCATCTGAACAAGGTTTTTTCACAGTGCTATGGAAGAACTTATTCATTCAATTGGATTGTTTCAGTAGTATGCCTGTCATTTGTTTTTGATGTGATGTAGAGTTTTTACTATTTTAATTTGGGGTAATTGATGTAATGGAAAAACCAGACATAAGAAAGTGCTATCCAGATGAAATTCTGATAGTGTGGATCTCAGTTTAATTTGCTTGTGGCAAAGACGTGCTAATCTCTGAATCTTATTATTATAGTGCCTTTTCTGCCGACTAACAAAATCCTTTGCATGAATGAGTCAATTTAAATGAATACATATGTGAAGTAAATGTGCGAAGTAGTATTTTTGCTTGTCTTGTTATAATTGTTAGTATGTAATCAACTTCAATAGTGAAGAGATTTAGTAGGTTTTTGATTGGCATGGAATCATCTATTATTTGGTTTCAAACATGAATACGACTTTGTAGAATGTCACAGAGTTCTGTTGACACAAATGTGAATACATTATTACCCCGGTGAGGTAACAACATATACGTTTTCTGTGCAGAAAGGAGTCCTAGCTTGGAGACTTCTTCATCAGTGGACTTCACGAAAGATCTACCTTTCCCGATAACATATTACACACTTACGGTTAAACAACTAGAAGAAAATGGATATATCAATCGATCAGGTGACATAAATGCTGCAACTGTTCATCCCTTTTGATTCAAACAATGTTGATTCTTTAAATCTGTCTACTTTCATGCAGATTTTGTTTCTACACTCCCTGCGCCTTCAGATTCACGCTTTTATGATATGTTGTCACTGGACTGTGAAATGGTAAGACGTAGGTCCTGAATGTAATTGTAAGGTTATATAATGAAAGCTATATTGTAATTGAAAAAGCTTAGCATGACCACGTGCATTTCTTTTCCTTCATGCACATGTCTATCTGGTTAAGGAACGATTAGGGGTGTGATTCTTGTCCAGCAAATTTTAGCAATGCTTTTTCAAACAAGTGTTTGAAGGACTTACAATATCTCCTCTATATGAAGCTTGAAGCATAAAAAATTTACAATATCTTGTGCTTAGTTTTTTTTACTCTTAGTGACTTCGAATTTTGTTTTGTTTCTGTTGTCTAATAGTGTATCACACGTGAAGGTTTTGAGCTAGCAAGGGTGACCCTCGTGGATGTTAAGGGAGAGGTATCTCTTTCAACATTCTTAATAGTCAATTCATTGTTTACAGCTAGTGGCTGGAGTAACTACGCAAAAGTTTATCCTGGAAGACTGTTTTTCTTCAAATTAGAATACATTTGCTGCCTTATGCTAATTTTAGCTGCTCCTGACCAAACAATATTTCTAATTATTATTTTGGAATCGGTTAATTGGATTGTGTGGACTTTTCGAGAATTGAATATCCATATGTTGTAAATACATATAGCAGTATAAATTCCGGAAGCTTCTACTGTTCTTTTGAGCTAGTGGGTTAAGGTCTGGTAGTTTTTTAAGTAGGTGCTGATGTCACATGAACTTCTACAGGTGGTGTTGGATAAATTGGTTAAGCCGTCAAATGCTATCACTGATTATAATACCAGGTAAATTTTGTAAACCAACAGTATGTTGCCTAGTATGGCTGCAAGTCAATCGCAAGTTCAATACATGATTAATCCAATCTGTCATTCTTTGTGATATGATACTAATCAAGGAATTAATCATTATCTCGGCATTCTAAAATAAAATCTAGTGCACTTTCTTTCGTCTCTTTCAGTGAAGTGCATTGACAAATCTTTCATCAATTACAGGTATAGTGGGCTTACATTTGAAATGCTAGATGGGGTAACCACAAGTCTTGAAGATATTCAGGTTTTTTTGTTGCTTCCTTTCAATGCTTCTTTTTTCTTTCATCCTTTTATGTGGTGAAATTTAACTTAACTCGGTGCAAGAAGTAATGATGCAGCAAATTTTTTTATGTCGCTCGATTATCCTTTTTTTCTTGAAATAATTATTTTTCAAACTTATTTTTGTTTCTTGTTTTCTTCAGGAAGAATTCCTGAAGTTGGTTTACAAAGAGACTATCCTGGTCGGGCATTCTTTGGAGAATGATTTATTAGCTTTGAAGATCTCTCATCATTTGGTTATTGACACTGCTGTGTTATACAAGCATCCTCGTGGTGGATCTTACAAGCTAGCTCTTCGAGTTCTTGCCAGAAAATTTCTATCCAAGGCGATACAACAGTCTGGAAATGGACATGACAGTACTGAAGATGCAAAAGCTGCTATGGATCTTGCTCTTTTAAAGATAAAAAATGGTAAGTGGATCTTTCCAACAATCCCAGTTGCTTTTATGTCAAGCAGCATTAAACTTTTTTGCAAGAATGTTTTATGGTGAGAGTTTTTTGTTCTTGTGTTAGGACCTGATTTTGGTTCCCCTCCATCGTACACACGGAGAAAACTGCTTAGTGTTCTGAGTGATTGTGGTAAATCATCCTCATTCATTGATGATATTGGCATAATAAAGAGATACGCCTCTGAGACATCGCATGCATTTCCGGTGTCTTCTGACGATGAAGCTCTTAAGAAGACCCTCAAGGAGGTAGCTGATGGAATTTTATCTGAACATTACTTGTTTTCTGTTTGTCTTCATTTAAATGCTCAGAATACTCTTGGTTGCAGGTAAAGAATGACCGGTCCCACTTCATCTGGACGCATTTTTCAGAGTTAAATTCCTATTACAAGATGCAAGTAGAGGATGAAGAAAAGTTCAATGGAACACTTGCGGAGATGATATCCTTGCTAACATGTCAAAAGAAATCTGCAAATAAAAAAGCTGTCAAATGCAAGATGACAGCCGAACTGAAAGAAATCCTCCATCGCATGAACGATAGAATCCGTCGCGTTTACTCTGCACTACCAACAAATTCCATGCTAATAGTTTGCACTGGACATGGAGATACTGCAATTGTCCATAAGTACGTATTTTCTGGATTCAAATGAATTGTTCCAATTGATGTGTTGTTTCTCCTCTCCTTTTCAGAACTAATCTAATGTTGACTTGAGACATGAATTACACTGGAATATTGAATCCATTTGCTTAATCTTCATTTTTGTTTTCATTTTGAAATGGTTGAAGATTGAGGAAGATGCTGACGGAAAAAAAAGAAGATAAAGCAAATCGTGGAAAGATGGCGCAAGTTTTGGAAGAGTTACAGGCACAAGCTGAAGTTGCTCTCTGTTTTGTTGGTGTAAAGAATTGATCTCCATCATTTTTGCATTTTTGTCTAGTTCTTTAGTCCATCCACTTTTCCCGTTTATCATTTATAACACCAAGAAAATTTGTAAATTAAATCAAACATTTAATGAAGTTATAGATTTATAGTTGGTGTTGAAAAACCTGTCTCTTTTCTGTAGTCTTGCTTCTTTCTTCACAAAATGCAGCAGTGCCGTTGAACTCTCCTATTTATGTTTCTCCACAGTAGAAGTCTCCTGAAAAATCATGTAAAAGATCGGTTCAGTATTATTTTTATTATCCTTCGATTGAGTTTTGATATATATATCAAAAGTTGTAAGGAACTATTAAGAAAGTTGAAGGCAACAGTGTGTCATTTTACAAAGTCGATTATATATATATATATATTTTATTCAAAAAATGGGTACAAGGAGAGTTTAACCCCAAAGAATCCGGTCAGAGATCGAATGCCTAGCAGAGGATCCACCCAGCAGCTGGAGCTGCCAGAAGGGCCTGCAAGAAGGCCAACTCAGCGGGCGGTCTTGCGCCGCGAAACCACACTGAGCAGGAAGAATCTCCTTCCGGATGTGTGACCATCAAGGAAGCCTAGGGAGGTAGCCCACAAGCAAAGTGGATTATATATATAGAATGGTCTCTGCATTTTACCCAAACTATATAAGGGCAGGGCAGTTAGACAACTATCAAATCTTACATATATCAGCTAACTAACACAATACACGCAAAGTTGTTATTTTAGAGCTGAAATCTGCAAGCACATCTCTATTTTACATCAAACATAATACATCAATGAACAGCATTGAATTTATGAGAATTGGTGCTGCAAAATTTGTCTCCCAACAAGTGACTCTGTCACCTCCATGCCGAAGCAACGATCAAGCTTTTCTCTCCCCATCCCAAATGAAGAGCACCCATCTGTTCCTTCAATGTGTACCTGTCGCAGTACTGGCTTATCAGTGTTTTTATCATGTCACTGACACTGGGACTCATCGGTAATGATGTGAAATCTGCCATCATCATTCTCGCCCTCCATTTCCCTGCAACTTCGTATCGTTCGATCCTTTCCTCTCCTTCGCAGGCTATTATGTTTACGATGTCCCGTGCCAAACAATGCTTTTCAACGTTCATCCTATCCTGACTATCCCTGGGGAGAGTTGCATCGAGGGACTCGTATACTGCAGAGTAATAATTGTAAGCTTCAATGAATCTTTGGAAAAAAGGCGCGGTATTTGTGTTCACATCTTGTTCAACAACTGTCACAAGTTTTGGATTCAGACTCTTGACCATTCGGAGAAGTTGATCTCGTTCATTTACGGTTGAAACACTCTCGTCAGGCATGTGGTGGAGTTGGAAAGCAAAGTTTACAATAAGTGCTTCCCCAGGTCTGCAATCCAACATTGCTGGACTAACAAGTGAAGTCTTAGAGGGCACTGCACGAAACTCAAATGGAACTTGCAGTGCCTCTGCTAGCTTCTCAAGCCTATAGCCAATGGTAATTAGGCCTCCGAGTGGTCGCTGAACTGATTCGGGGTCATCAACACCAGTTAACCTCAAGTAAGGTGGCTTGCCAGGCAGATTTGCAAGTGTTTGTATCAGTGAGATGTATTGACTTCCTTGATTTATGTCAAAATCTACTATGTGAACTCTCTTTTCGCCTTTGAATGCCTCAATCATTGTACTGTTTGCTGCCAAAAACCCGAATTTGAAACAAGGGCAGATCTCAAAAAGAATTTGCATGGCAGCAAGCCTATAGGAAGAAGGGGGTTCCTTGCATTTCAAAGCTCTATAGAGGAATTTCCCAGAAGCAGCCACGCGTGCTGCAAGACCTTCGGTCAGGTATGCTGCAGTTCGCTGGGGAGGATCTCCTTGAATTGAAACCATTGTACGAAGCTCAACTATTAAAGTTTTTGCTTCTTCCATTTTCCCCTCGGAGATAGCGCTGGCACAGTCAAAAAGCAATCTCTTGGGAGTCGCAGGAGATAAATGAGACACTTCTTTACTAATGCTGATGCTACTTAGATAAGAATCTGACGAAAACGACTCCTTGGGTGAGTCATTGAGCATTTCATTCTGAATCGGTTCAGACCACTCGCCATCAGTTTCCATCGTTTGGCAGTTCCCAAACATGTCATCGTCCTCTTCATTATCGTCTAATAATGCCCTCTCCAATTCCTGAAGCTTCAGTCTCATTGAATCTTCATCATAGTCTACAAGATTTGGGCTTTGAATATCTAGATAATCAGATTCTGAAGTGATTGCATAAGCTCCACTGTGTCTTGCTGATACGAAAGAAACATTATAAGCATCTAGAATTCTTACAAAATAAATTTGAAACTAACTCAGAGGATAATGAGATGCACCTTGTGGATCAAATGAGTTCCCGGAAACGCTAGAGGTAGATGGTTGTACTATTTCCTCTGATGGAGACTCAACAAAGTACTTCTCGTAACTCTCAGTAGAGTAAGAATCACTCGTGTATACATTCCTGCGCTTATCAGCCCCAAGCGTTTGAGAAGACAAGTCAGAATTCTCATTGCTTCCCTTCAGCGAGTAAAGCTTGTGATTTCCATATGGTGGGGCAGAGAGCTCAGATGGCCTAACTAAAGACATTTTAAAGTACCAGTGTCTTTCAAATTTTGTTGTATATCATTCACAGCAAACCCTGTAATATTACAGAGAACATAAGCCAAATTCGAGTCAACTTGTAGTAAATACAAAATAATGCTATGTCTTAACTGAAAAGATGGTAATATCATAGACCAGAATTATCTACTTTGTAGTAGAACCCTTGGAAACTTTACTGAGATGCCTGAATACAGAAACAGAAAGGAAGTAAACTTGAGCAGAGCAGCAGCCACAAAACCAGCAAAATCACTTATATCTATCTAACTGGATGGAGAAACAGTGAAGAAAAATTGAATTGAAATTTAATAGTTCATCGTAATCACAAAAATTTTTTATCTCTGGATAGAAATGATTGATTCTCATCATACTACTTCAAATCAAGATAGCAGCTTAAAACTCAGGTGGTAGAGTAAGTAAGATTGTTCAATTGAAGGTAAAAGTTATCAAAATCAGAAAACCACCATAGAAATTAGAACCGAAACCATAATCGCTATAAACAGCAGCTGAAACAATCCATTGTTTAAAGGCTGGAACATGCAAAACCATTACATAACAGAAAGATCCATCTAATCCAAGAAACATAGATAATCAAACTAACAGTGATCAAAACCAAACTAACAGAGGAACTAAATAGATCATAGAAAAGAACAAGAAGGAAAAAGAAGAGGTGAAAATAAGTGTGAACCTGATGTTTGATTCTTAAGAGGATACAACTGTAGCTGCAATCCAATAAACAAAACCAAAAGAACACACACAAAAAGATTAGCTTTGAAGGAAGAGATAAGCATAGAGGGTTTGACTAAAACCAACAGTGATTTGTTGGAAAACAATGAAGAAAATGTCTTCCCAAGTTACATATATTATTATAAAAACAAAAACCAACTTAAATAAATTGTAATTGCGTTGGATAGTGAAGTTAGGTAAGGTCCAAGTGCACAAACAACATAAAACAAAAGCCAAAAATATTGAAAGCTGACATGGAAACAGAAATGGAGAAATCTAAAGTTGTAAACAACAAAACAATATTGAATATTCTAATACTAAAACAAAGCATGCCCAGATGAGGAAAATTTATAAACCAATACAAAAAACATTATGTAGGATTACTTTTAATGGAAGATTTGAGTTGTGCAGTCAAATCCATGAGAAGAAGATTTCTAAGGCATCATAATAGTGGAAGACCAGGCCTAACACATATTCAATCTTTCTGGAACATGAGAAAATATGCATGAAAAGGAGAGGGAAGGAGAAAAGAAACCCTCAGAAGTCAGAACATTTCATTTCGTAGCTGCTTTGACGCAGAAACTTCCTCGGCTTCAAAATGTTCATACCAACTTGTACTTGCTGTCACAACAATGCCTTGTAATTTTTTTTACTTTTATCGTCTTGTTCTTTTGAACTTACTTTCACTGTTATATTACCATTCTTTTGAACTCCATGTTTTTTAGTTGAGGTTATTTTGATGCATAAATTTTAGAAAAAAAATCGGGTTAATTAATGATAGAGATTTTAAAGAGACTTAACAAAACAACACGTTAGAATCTGTGTATATTTTCTAACATTTTCAGTAACCACTTTAACCGAAGAACAACTAAAGAAGGTTAGTATTCTCTTAGATTATACCAACTTGTCTGACTTGGTTGTCACCACTACTTTGTGTACAACACTGGTCCATATAATATAAATCATTTTTTTAAAAAATTTTTAACATGAGTCTTCAATAAAATATTCATTGAAATTTATTCTTCATTTAACTAAAAATATATATATTATATAAAATTATTATTTACTGAATAAATTAAATATTTAAATTTATTTTCACCACATCAAATAATTCATCTACTGTCTCGATAAGCCTCTTCGTTAAAGAAACTTATAATAAAAATTCCCACTCTTTTTGACTCTTGTTGCTGCTTTTGGTCAATCAATTCCCACCACTTAATTTTAATCCTTACTTATTATGTGGAGTCCTTACTTTTTTGTTATTTATATTCCTTTTCTGCTTACTAATTTCACTATGAATTGATTATTACTATATTTGCTTCCAAATATTGTTAATAATGTTTCCAAAATTCCATCTCATACAGTTTTAATTCTTAAGCAATAAATGAACCAAGAGTCTCGCTAAACTATACTAAACTGAAAAAGAGAAATTGATACATATTCATAAATTACAAATTAAAAAATATTATTATTTATGTACATCAATTGAAATTTATTTAATTATATTTTACAAATAAAATTTTTATTAATATAATATATTATATTAAAGTTCAGTTCAAGTTAAGTGTTGTTAAAAAATTGTTGAACTGAAAAATATTTTGAAATTTTAATTTGTATTAAAAATTATTAAGTTATTTTCAATTGTATTATATGAAGTTTCAAAATTTTGTTATCATTGCAACAAATTTTATAAGCAATGCTCTCTAATGCAAAAGAAAAATATTAAAATAAATAAGTGATAATTTAATTTTAATGTGAAAATATTTAAAAAGATTCAAAATCGGATCGATCCTTGTCTTTTTCTTCGAATCAAAAGGCTCGAAGAACGACCCAAATTTACCTAAATGCCGAAATACTCGAGCCAAAATAACCAAAATTTTAGATAAATTTTAAATCTTTTGAAATATGATTTTTGAGGTTTAGAATTCTTAGAGAACCAACCCATTTTATGCTCATCCTATTCTCCATTCATTAGAACCTTTTGAACATTTTTTTTTAATATTTAAAATGGAGTTGAGTTTGGTTTACGAACATTGTTGAGAACACTGTTCTTTGTGATGCAATTTTTCTACATAAATTAAAAAAAAAATAATGAATACTATAATTTCTCCTTATGGGCAATAAATAAAATTAGACCCAAATTTCTTAAAGTTAGAACCAATTTTATTTGTTCAACTGGCTTAAAGTGATGCCAAATTAAGAGGGTTGGGTCCTATACAAAATGTTACGTTGGATGACATAAATGTTTCTAAAAATACAAAATTATAATACTGCCAAGTCCACCTACATCAACTAAAACACATAAAATTAATATTCAATCAAAATTTAACTAAAATAATCAAAAAAATATTTATAATTACACATAAAATTAATTTAATGCATTTGATTTTAAAAACTAAATGAATACTCTATGAAAAAACAAATGTTGGTAAATCAAAGTTGAGAGAGTACCTTTTGTCCGTGAGTTCAGCGGTAAAAGAGGTTGAAAGAAAAAATACGCGCACATATAACATATATATAAAATAATTAATTAACGAATAATTAATAAAAGCGCGTAAATAAAATGAACAGAATTTCGAACCTGGAATTCCGTTCAATGCACAACGGAAAATACGATACCTCGTTGAGGGTACGCACGTATCCACAGGCGCGGAGCGTCGAGATACGGGCAATGTTTCGCACCCGATCCTACGCCAGAAACCGAACCCCGAGAGAAATAACCACATGTTGGTTATTTTCCTAGAAGAAGAGAGGTCTCTCCTCTCTCCTCTTCCTTTTGGTAGAAAATGTGGAGTGTGTGTGTGGAAAATGAAGGATGAGTGATGCTTATATAGAAGTGAGGTACCATTTGGTAAAATGGTACTTTTTCACGTCAAACTGTATTTTAGTCCTTAAACTAAATATGCTTCTAATTTAATCCTTTAACCAAATAAATCACAATTAAGTCCCTTAACTTAATTATATTTATTCGGCAACCCAAACGTCATGGGCGGAATAAATTAGCCTTTTAGTTATAAAAATCAGATTGAGCTGCCAATCAAACTGATGAACATATAAATTGATTATTGATTCAGTTTAGATTTATCATTCAAATTGGTTCGTTATTGCATATTTTACTAGGATGTCAATTTTATCGTTAATATTGCACCAAATTAAAATCATTTCCCTCTTTGGGAAAGAACAAAATAAAATCGATCAATCAACTCCTAGAATATAAATCTGAAAATGGAAACTAATCTGATATAAGAATTACCATTAAAAATGTTACACTATAGTTAAGAATGTCAAATATACTTACTTTTTTAATAGCTAATTTCTAGGAAATTTGAAAACTATCAATTATGTCTACAAAATGAATCAATGCTCACATGGCCATGATGATATCTGACGATTACCAATATGTATCATTCTTCTGCCAGCACGGATCGGGAGACGATCTAGGTTTATATTGAAAAGGAAACACAAAAAATGACTTAGTTTATATATTGTTGTTGCCTGAACAACAATAATATTGAACGTCGCTTCCAAAGTAAGATCTGTAAAAAATAGAATGTTAGAGAGTCGATAGTTTGTTCCCCTGATTGCACTCCGATGCTTAAGTTAGTATCTGAGTGATGATTTCTGCAGAGTAAGAGTATTGAAATTGTACGTACTGTAAATGGAGAGCATAAGGTATATTTATAGACCGGTGAAAACATCATGTGATATTACGATGTATCTTCATTTAACTTTTGAATTCAACTTTAAATTCAATATTGAATACAATATTTGAAATAAGATATACGGTATCTTCAATGAGCACATTGTATCCGACCAGTTCTTGTAAATGCATGTATCTGACCTTTTATTATTAATATACACGTAGTGTATAACCTATAACAGTAGCTCCCCACTCCTATATTTTGGGTTTGCAAAATATAGGAGTATTTGATAATTTATTGGTGTAGATTTTGTGAAGAGCTTTAATTTGATATTTTGCGGGCCTGATAATTCTTCCTGGATCAAAAGTTATGGTCTTTAGGAGGCTTGCCTCAATTGGACGAACCCAACTTATAAAAAATAAGACGGATCTTATTTAATTATAGGACCCATATTATGATTAAAATTAAAATTATAATATAATATAATAATTATAATTTTACTAAGATAATTATTCTTCAAAGAGTGATAATCTCTTTTATGTAGCTTATGTCCTATTAAAATTACTTCTCTTGTTTTGGGCTTAATCTCATTTGCATGAGTATAAATAAATACAAAAAACACTCCAATGCAGCCACCATTGTCCCTTGTTTTTCATGGTATTGATCTAAAACAACAATTCTTGATTCTTCTTTTTATCACGCATGACGGTATTTTTTTGTCTTTATTAGAGTAACAAGTATTCTTGATTTTGATGTCCTTATTAATGTTTCCTTTATTGTGTTTGATAGTGTTTTCTTGGAAGAGTTGTGGGAGAAAATCGTGTGAGGTAAAGAACTATTCTTTATTTTTTTTTTGTATTGTTTTATGTTTCTTTTGTTGTATTTTTGGTGTGGTGGATATATTATTGGTTCGTCAACAAAGGTTATTTCTTCACCAAAGGCTATTTCTTTGCCAAAGTTTTGTTGTCGTCAAAAATTGGATTCTCGCCAAAAGACGGTTTCTCGCCAAAAGACTGCTTCTCGCCAAAAGACTTGTGTTTCTCGCCAAAGGACTTGTGTTTCTCGCCAAAAAGACTTGTGTTTCTCGCCAAAAAGACTTGTGTTTCTCGCCAAAAGACTTGTGTTTCTCTTCAAAGACTTGTTCTCTTCAAAGACTTGTTCTGTTCAAAGAGTTTTTTTAGCCAAATACTGTCTTCTTGGCAAGACTTGTTCTCGCTGTTGACGATTACTGCCTTTGCACCATTCTTGTGTGTTGACTTGGTTTTTTTTCTAATCTTCTTTTTTATCGTTATTTCAGTTTTTCTTAGAAGGGGGGAACATATTTTGGCTGTAGTCTTCTCAAACCCTAGCAGGTAGATTATTCTTCTTCATCTTTTTTCATTATGCGTACTAAAAGGACATCCAATGTTGTTCATTGTCTTCCTTCACTCCAAGCAAAAAAAAGAACTTGTAGCTTGACACTTTTCTAGTGCTTTACTCACTTACAATGATCAGGATCGTATTCGTCAAGAGTATGGCTTCTCTTCATTTGGGTTATAAATTCTGCTGATATGTGGGATAATCTTCCATGTCCTGCCTTTGTTCCTCCAAAGAGTTTCGTTGTGCAAGAGTTTAGTTTACAAATTGGTTTGAGATTTCCTCTACCGGATTTTGCTTCTGAGTTTCTTCGTGAAAAGAACATGGTGCCCTTTCAGTTTCATTCAAAAAGATGGGCATATCTGATCCGATTTCATGTTTTGTGCTCTTTGAAGAAAGTTGAGCCATCTATTGACTTACTACATTGCTTTTTTCAATTTACTAAATTTGGAAAATCTGCCGGTAATTACACCCTTTGCCCCCTATCTAGAGTTGAACTTTTTATTGATGATAGTCCCTCACCACCTACAAACATGATCGTTATTGGATTACTATTTTTCCTCCTGAAGACCATTGGCATTGTCCATTGGAATGGTGTTGGGAAGGAGTTCTCTATAGTCCCAAGGTAGAGAAATTAAAACACTACTATACAGCTGAGATAGATGCTTTATGTTATGGGGAGAAGCTATCTTTTTCATCGCTTGCCATGCCAGAAAATATGCTAAGTGCCGGATGGGGTTTTCCTCCTATTGGTGATCTTCCTACCAATGTGGTTCTTCTTAGTGACACTTAGTGAGACTTCAAATGAAGACAATTTCTCCCCAAGCACTACTCAGACTTCTGAAGCATGTTCAATTTATCCTTCATCACCTAGTGTTAACGTGGAAGGAGACAATACTGTAGCTTTTGATGTTTTTTTAAAATTAAATCCCTCTTCCTCTAGTATGTTAGCTTAATTATGTTCTTTTTTGTTAAGTACTATCATTGTTATTATTTTAGTGTAACGTGTATTTGTGTCTCAGGTATGTCTTCTGCAAGAAAGTCTCTCTTCTAATAAGCGGCTAGCCGTAAGGAGGCTTCTTTGAAGCGTAATGGTGATGAGATTCCTCAGAGATCTTTGAAAAAGACCTCTTCTAAGAGGAATGCTATGTCTGGATCTCGTGGTGAAGATTCTTCTTCTCATGAAGCTAAGAAGATCTGCTTTGCTAAAAGTCAAGTACTAGACTATCGCCAATCTAAAGAATGTTTTAAGCTCAAGGCAGATTATGGTTTTGACTTTATGAAGATTGGCTTCTACAAGGCACACCACCTCTTAGAGTAATAGAGAGGTGAATCTTTTCCTGAGTTGGTATATACTCCCTAAATTGAGAAGGTTGATCCTGTTGACTAGTATGTGTTACAGTATGTGCCTAATGAACTTAATCCAGAGGATTTTCTTGCTTCACAATTGTATGATAATTTATCTAACTTAGGAGG
>CANYCX012482450.1:0-10258 GCA_948193385.1 Breynia disticha f. nivosa | reverse complement strand
ATCGATGTTCAGGCTCGTTTGGCAAAAGCTCGCGAGCTTCCCAAGCTTGGATCACGAGCAACTCGTTTATGCAGTAAATGAGCTTAAGCTCACAAAGCTCATTTATATGGTTGTCTTGTTCAAGCTCGTTTACAAGCTCGTATTTTAGGCTCGTTTAATTTTCTTTTAACCACATCAATGAAACATAGTATATTATACACCTAATACCATACATCATAACCATTAATAAAATGATAAATAGTCTAAAAACCACAAATAACAATACATTATCAAATATACAATAATAGTCTAAAAATCACAAATAACAAGTTAACAACACATTGTCAAACGTAAAATATAAATTACAAAAAGTATTTAAATGTCAAAATCGGAAACATCATACACAATAGTAACTTTTAAATTCATCTTCCAAATCGCACAAACTTCCTTCTAATATAAATTCAAGGAAGCTCATATTCCATATTTTCAATGGTAGCCTTCACCTACAAACAAAATTTAAAAATTAAGTGATGAAATAATCAACATTAACAAGAAAAATAAAAATGAAATAGTGTATACCTTTTCTTTTTTCTTTATGCCATAATAAGACCTAAGCAAATCAACTCCACAAATCAAGACTTGGACAATATTAACACTCAAAGATGCATGATAAGGATCAGTTACTCTACTCCTAGCACTAAAGGCAGCTTCTGAAGCAACTAATGTTATTGGAATAGATAAAATACCGCACGCCATTTGTGATAAAATGCGATATTTGTATCTATTTTCTTTCCAAAAAGGCAATAGATCATATGGAGGATTATTCACATGATCATAAACAATTATTCCATCCTCCAAATATTTATCCAGCTTTGATTTAGCAGTTACAACAGAAACTTCTCTTTGAACAAATTTAAAGAAACCTGCATCTCCCAACACGTTGCTTTTGCCAAAATCATCTTCTTCATAATAAGCCTCAACATTTGAAGATTTTTCTTTAGATTTCTAAAGCACTGATTGCATTCCAACAATCTTTATTTGATGAGCATCAACATACTCTTCAAACAGTTGATACAAAGCACTACAAACTTCTTCCATACGATCTTTAGCCTCCTCTAAGCCGTATATATCCTTGAAATAAAAGTTCAAAAATTGCATCTTTCTATTAAGATCCAACAAAAAGCCACTGATATCAAAATATTACTATCGGCCCAATACTTATCAAACTTCACTTTCATTCTCCTCACCATTTCTTTCAAGAAATCATTGCTATTATTGCTAGTTGCACTTGCATTATCTAACACTTTCTTTATCTTCCGCAAATGAGGTAAGAATAAATTTGATGTTGGATATTCACTTCCTAAAATCACAATATATTGCACCAAAATATTGAAATGTGTGCACAACATTTCACATGAAAAAAATTCCACCCAAAGAAAGTTTTTGAATCATTTCCAAATATCTTTGAAGGTTAAAAACAACATCATTATAAGAAGTATTATCCACAGTCACACTCCAAACTTTACTATATATTCCAGACTCAACTAAACATTTTAAATGCATCACAAACAACAATTCTAGTATGAGGAAGAGGAACATCAACAAATCCCAATATACGCTTTTGCAACACAAATTCAAAATCAACAAAGTGACCAGTAACTATTATATACTGAATGCTTTGGTCTGATTTTCATAAATCAGTGGTTATACTAACTCTATTAGCACTTTCCAATAATTTCTTTATCTTCTTCTTGTCAAGTTCATAAGTGTTAAGTAATCATTTCTACTTATTGTTCTACTAATTTTTTAATAGAAACGTGTTGCAGTTTTCATTCCTAGATTAAATAGATCATATTATATAAAAGCAAAAGGTGACTCATGCACCATAATCATATGACAAAAAATCTCTTTAACCTTTGCATGATCATATTTGAAATTTTGGACTGCATTAATACTTTTTGATTGACTTAAAATTACCCCAATAGAAAGTTGTTGTTGCCCCCTTGCACTTATTTTCTTGTAAGACAAATCTTTAAGTGCCTACTGAATTGTGTAGTTGGTTCACCTTTGTTAAGAGTAAGTTGAGCCTTGCAATGAATGCATTCTGCCTTTGTAGATCCATTTTTCAAAGTAATTTCTTTGATTCTTCTCGAACTTTGGATTTTTTTCCTCCTTTTTTGCTTCTCAAAAGTATTCTCCTATGTTTCTTCTTCATCAACTTCAATTGGAGTATTTTCAGGCTGCTCAATGGGAGTGGCATCAATTGAATCCTCCATAGAGTGAACTTCCATAAAGAAAACCTACACAAAACAATTTATTAACAGCTCCATAAAGAGAACCTACACAAAACAAAATTTTAACAACTACATGGAAATGAATTGTACACAAAACAACATTTTAATTGCTCCATAGAGATGAACCTACACAAAACAGCTCCATAAATAAAACATAAACAAATAAGCTTATTAAGTGCTCCACATCCATAAACAAAACCGCCATAATACTATATACGTATACAAAGATCACACCTTTGTATAAAACAGAAAACTCATGAACAAAGCCTCCATAATGCTTCCAAAACTCATGAACAAACACATGCAATCCAACATTTGCCAAAATAATCATCTATAATCTGAAAAACTCAAAATTAATTTACTGTTGTGAGTTGGGTCAAGTTGTTGTTGGTGGTTGAAGGTGTTGTCTCTGTCAGGGATAGATGACGAGGAGGCTAGAGGACGAGGCAACAGCGACAGAGACAACAGCAACAACAAGTAGGTTGAGTAATCGGTGGTAGAGGCTAGAGGCAGGTTGAGGACGAGGAGGCTGGAGTTCGATAGTGGGACTGTGGGTGAAGAGAAGTCAACACGAATTTATGGGTTGGTTGGGAGAGGTGACGAATGAATTTGTGGGTTGGGTAGGAGAGGAGACACGACAATCTGTGGGTGGGAGAGGAAGACTGGAAACGACTAACGAGTAGGGTTGGGTTATTTGGGTAGTGTGGTTGTGTTTTGTCTTTGGATTTAAGGTTTATTTTTTTTAGAAAACGATACAGTTTATGATTTAGGGTTGGGTTATTAATTTGAGATTTAGATTTTTTTTAATTAAATTTGGAATTTAGGGGTTGATATGTATGATAATAAAAATTACTTATTACTATGAATTTAATCATTCATATTTTATATTATAAATAAATATTATCCTAATAATTATGTTCTTTTTTTTGGTTTTTATGAATTTTATTCTACTAAGCCTCTATTATTAATAATGGAGTTTTAAAGAAAATAATAAAATAATAATTATTTTAACTTACCACATAAATAATTATTAATTTAGTCAAAATAAAAATATATTGAACTATAATTTTATATCATTTAAAAATATAGATAGCAAATTTATAGTTTAACCAATACAATAAATATGTTTGCTACATATTTATAGTTAAGTGAGTTTAATATTCGAGCTTGTTCATGAGACTGGCAAATGATCCTATTCACAAGCTTTAACGAGCTTCTCACAAGCCCAAAACGAGCCTCCTAAATGAGTATGTTCAGGTGCTTACGAGACGAGTATCTAGGTGTTCAAGCAAACGAGCTTCAAATTTTGTTCAAACTCAACGAGCCGAGTCATGAACGAACCCTACACGAGCCGAACACTGAGCCATTTACGATCGACTTGGCTCATTTACAGCCTAAATATAATGGAGACCCTAAGACAACATCCAACTAAGGGCAGTCACAAAAATTAAATAGGATTCATAAATTACATCTTAAATTGATTTATAATGGCACAATTTGATATATTTATATGATTCGATTGTTATATTCATTTTACCTAAAATTAAAAAAAGAGTATCTATATCTATATTAATGGAGATCTACACATCTATTCAATGGGACCTTTTAAGTCATATGTCTATATGTATATCTATTTATTGGGGCCCATAGGGTCATTATTACAATGGAATCTTTAGCTCAATTTTCAATGATACAATGAAAATTTGGGTAGAATCCGAGTTTGGATAGCCACAAAATAATAAAATGGAATACATGAACATTTGCATCTAATAATAAATACTGATATTCATATGATGTAGACATAATTGCAATAAGAATATATGATAATAGTACATAGGTTGTATATAATGGATCTATGTATAATATAAAGACATATGATTCATTACACTGATACAAGTATATTTATAGGTAACTATAGGTGTAGTTTAAAGTTTATACATTAATATTTGACATGGGAACGTGGGAAGAAGATATGTTGATACAAATTGGCAAAAGATATGTTAAAATGATAATAATTTGCATATAAGAGATTATGATTACTATCTCATAGTTATGACATACATACATACATACATACACACATCAATTCAGTCAACTAAAGTTCCGAGTAATCTTCTCTCTTCTCAATTTGTATTAATATATATGTCATGATATGTACATATCGTTCTTTTATGATGTCCAAAGTGTAAATTAATGTATGCATGTACGATGTGTCTTCTTATTTTTATTCACATATTGTTAAATAAGGTTTCATAGTATTACACAGATAAAAACATAGGCAAGGCAAATTAAACCATGTAGTTAATTGTATAATCTTTTACAGTGTTCTTTTAAGTTATACTGGTAAAAACACAGCTTGGCATGAGCATGTAATTAATAGTATAAAGTTCTGGAACTTTAGTTAACTTTACACAGGCTAAGACATGGAATGTCATAGCCGTATAATACACCCTGTAATTTTTTAGAAACCTATATTGAATTATACATGCAAGGACACAACTATGTAATCTAAAGAGAAATACGAGCTTCCAAACCCTAGTAAAGGATGCAAAATTAATATTGGGCTAAATCCATAAATAACCCCTTGAACTTAGACTTATTATCTTTATAGCCTCTTCAGCTAATTTTGTATCTTCTCAACCCCTTTAACTTCTAAAATCGTTGTATTTAAATACAAAAGTTAACGTCGTTAGTTTTTTCCGTTAATTTGATAAAAAATATAGTTTGTATCCTTTCAAACCCTAAACTTATAAATACATAATCTTTAACCAAAAATCATGACATCTTGATGAATTAATAATATTGTTCATGTTCGTGACTCAAAAGGTCACGTTTGTGACTCATGAAAATGTTGCAAGAGTGAGTCCAGAGGTAGGGTCACGTTCGTGACTCATTGTCTCACGGAGGAGAGTCACGTTCGTGATGCCCTAACCTCGTTCGTGACTCCACTCTGATTCATCCATTTGCATTCCAGAAGTAGTGTCACGATCGTGACACTTTGTGTCACGTTCGTGACACTCACATTCAAGAAGTAATTGATCTTCAGAAAGCAAGTCACGAGCGTGACTGAGGTCAGTCACGATCGTGACTGGTTGGCTGTCACAATGCTTATAAATCTTTTTGTTCAACTCAACATGACATCCATCCTCAACATGCAAACATTTTAATTCCAATCATAGCTAACCTCTCACAAAGATATTTCCAAACTCAATTTCATTTCCATAATCAAGCATTAACCATATCATTAATCATTATCATTATCACATAGCAAGATGCATAGATTAAACATTAAGGTAGATCCAACCCTTAACATTCATAGGTCAATCTCAAGCCTTCATAATTACACGCTCAAAACATTTCACGAATCCATAATTCATACAACATGACATTAAACTTTCATTCATCATAAAAACATATCCCAATGATCACAATCGTAAGTACATGTTAGCCCTACATTGGCTACCATACAATAAGCACCATTTGTGCACGTGATGAATGAAGATGCATACCATCTAATGCATTCCTATTTATGATCACCTATGACCCCTTTTATGTTTCATCTTATTTGCGTCTGCACTTGGCCTTAATTTTTTACGTTTGCAAACAGACCTCATCAACTGGGAGTATTGGTTATAAGAGATGGATCCATATAAGTTACGCCTACACTTAGCCTGAAATTACGCCCACGCTTGGCCTGGTACACTCGTACACAATCAAACGTGTCGAGTCTTTTCCACTGTGCCACGGTGTAGTATTTGTTATATACTACCCATAATTTTGCGCACTAAGCGCCATGATTTGCTCCCTAGAGCCATAACCAATCCCTCGTTTTTTCTCACTAAGAGCCCCTTCATTTTCTCATTTCATTTAATTTGCTCCCTATGAGCTCCCAATACATGTATGGTATGTATGCATAAACCTTGCCACCAAAACATGCATTCATATTTTGAACATGCCATGCCTCACAAACAACCATTGAGGTCAACCATCCAACAATTCTCAACACACCCCATAATTAATTTAGCATAGCCAACACGCATAATCATACTAACCATCATTCCCAAGTTTCTAACCCTTAGACCAACAATCATGTCATACATAACAATCGAAAACGCATAGTCCAATTCCATCACCCTCTACAAACAACATAATCATCAATCATTCACAACACATCCATATCATGTTAACTAAATACAGACACATTTTCCACTCAATACATAAACGCTTCACAAGGCTTCAATTCATAAAACATCTACAATCAACCCAAATAACATAGACACTTATCCAGGAGACTAATCACACTAGTATAACTCATGATCAACATATTCATTATCAATCCACTTAACATTTCACACTTCAAATAAACGTACAATTATGGAAACGTTGTGCTCGTGTTACTTACCTCGTCAAAAAGCACCTAGCGGCTCGATCGAGGACCTCCCTCACCGCGTTCCGAATTCACTATTATTGGAATTATAAATTTTCATTACTTTATGTTCATATATATCTTTATGCAAAATGAATGAACAATGCCTAAATGTGCCTATTACATTAGGTTTGATTTTTCTTCTTTTCTCTTCATTAATATCCACCTACCACCACCATTCTTACTTTCCTTCACACTAAACCTCCATTAATGTCCTAGACAAGTGTCTTTAGGTACAACAAGATGAAAATCCCCCTCCAATACACTCCAATTCACCTAACTCTTAAATCCCTCTTTTAAACCTAACAAACCAACCAACTAAGCATCAAACTCACACACTTTACAACACCCAATCATAACAAAACTTTAAACACTCTCAAGAGACACTAATGAAACTTACCCAAGCGATAAAACACAATCAAGACCTTGTTCGCACAAAGCCCCCAACTCATCACTATGCAGAGCCTTCCTTTCCTCACAAATTTTGAGTCCCTTGATTCAATTGGAAAACTGCATTGGGAACTCCCTAGCTTCAAGGTTTTGGTGAGGCTTGATGGTGAGTGGGAGGTTTTGAGTAAGGAAGCAAGAAGAAGAAAGGAGTGGCGTTGGAGTGGTAGGAGAGAGAGAGAGTAACATGTCTTTTGTAGGAAAAAGAGGAGGGAAAAGTTCTTTTTAGGGTTTTCGTTTGTGGGTTTGGTTAGTGGTTGGGCTCAGTCCACTATTTCATTCGTAATCTCTCGTCTACTCGACCCACACATTAGTTCTGACCTCTTAATTCTCGAATTTTCTAATTCCCCAATTTCCCAAACTCCCAACTAATATAATTCTCCACTCAATTATTTTCCTAGAATTAAACGCGATAAATTTACCTTTATTTTTCTAGACATTTTATTTTAAGTTTTAATTAAATAGAAATTTTGGGGCATTACAAGTTTTGTCATAGAGATCAAGAAAAGTGATTTAACGCTAAGTAAGGGTGTTTGGGACATGCCTTATGCTAATCAAGTAGTAGGGTTGTTGACACTGCTCGTCAGTTATTTAATTTAGGGTGATCATAGTGTGTTACTAAAGACCGCCCATGATTTATGAGTTATTAAGCTCATTACCTTTATTAAATAGTCTTACAAATCGCACATGGATGACGAAAAACCAAAAAGGGAATTTTTGTTTTTCACCTTACGCAAAATCCAGCTATTGGGCCGCATCGGGCATTTGGGTCAATTTTGGTAATTGGGCCTAATATGGATGAGAAATATTATTTATCATTTCTTACATGATTTTTAAGACAAATATTATTTATATAATATGATGTCTTAAGTGAAAATATGTAAGAAGGTAAATAGGAGAAAATTTAGGAGGCTTGTCTTAAGTTAAGATAAAATTAATATGGGATAATTAAAAGAAAAATTCTTGTTAATTATCCACATAGAATGAGGCATGTTTTAAAAGAATTTTATTTTAATTAAAGACTTAACAAAGTCCTAATGGCTTTAGGATTGCTAAGTGTTTTAATGTTGTAAAACTCTTCTTTATAAAGAACCTAAAACTCTAGTTTTCTACATATGAGTGCCGCCACTCTCAAACACCATTCCAGCTGTGAGCTTCCACCTAAAACACAAAGAGAGTGATTTTTAAGGTTTTTCTCAAGAGTGACGTGATATTAAAAGGTTGTCCGTAGTATTTAATCAACCTGGTGCTCTTAGTTTCGTAAGAAACTCATCTGAATTTAACAAACAAAGGTGATTCGATTTTAGTCTTGTGCTATTACACATTTCCGCCTAATCCGTGTGTTAGTATAGAAGAATTACGTGTGGGATTCTTTTACTATGTCACAAAAGTCGTCTCGGAGTATTCTGAGGCGGTAGTTACTGTTCTTGGCGAAGAACCCCATGACATAGAAGGAGAACAATCAAAGAGAGTTCTTTCTTTTAAAGTTTATGTTTTTATGTCATCTAATTATCAACGAAGAATGAATCTATGTTTTCTTGAATTTTGGTGAGGATTTTGGCCGCCTTGATGTGTTCTTGATTGTATTTCTGCTGCCATTAGTGTTAGAACATGTCAGAAATCCCAACATCTCTTTAACTTGATTTTGAGGGTTTTACTTTTACTCTCCAATTTTGTACATCTATACAAACTATATTATAGAAATAATTTACATACTTGATTTGTAAATGCATTGATCATGCTTTCGCATATTTTCACATTTACTTATATTTTGTATACGACCGAACTTGGTCAGCTCTTTCAAATGAAATATATATATATATATACATCTCCTTTCCTTCAACTTGTTGAATTGTTTTAGAAAAAAAATGGTTGCCAAAAACATATTTTATTTGAAAATGAACACTTTAAATTTGGGCATGACAATACACATTGGTTGAGGAGGCTAGAAGGATAATAAGTCTAAGTTCAGGGGCTATTTATGGGTTTAGCCATTAATATTGACATTATTTGATGAAGTACATGTCAAAGAAAAGGCAATATTAGAAAATTTTTAATTTATATTGAATTATGATTGATTATAATAGAAAAATATAAGAGAATTTATAACTAATCAACGTACATATACGTCATAAGAATATAAGGGTGTTACACATAATCAGATCCAGGGACGAACCCAGAAATATTTTCTAGTAGGGGCACCGAAAAACTTAACGCTAACCAAAATGATACACTATAGACACCTGTTAATTTATTCTGCCACAACAAAAATGACATTTAATTAATGGAATTAAATGGTGGTATTACCACAACAAAAAATGTAGCTACTATAGTAATTTAGATTACCAAATCTTCAACAAGCCTGAAAACAAATGCCAAAGTTGGGTAAGGATTGACATACTTTAATAAGTTTTGTACTGGCTGGAAATCAACATAAAACATGACTACATACTTATAATGCTTCACATAGCTTCTTTTCAACCCTTCTTTTAAGGCTCCTGCTTTGTAATGAAACCATGGGCTATAATTAAACAACACATAATGTACACAATATGGTTAATACAAGATATCAAAAACTGTCATAACAAAAATTGGACCAGAGAAGTTTTCAATTGAAAAATTCAACTTATTTACAGCATTTGTTAGTCTATAATGAAAGTCAGGAATTGAATTTTCATTGTATGCATGTAGTGCGATATTGTAAATGAAAAACATTCAATTAAACAAGAAATGACATGGAATAAGAGCTTAAACATAAACCAAATTCAGTTAAGAGATTAGGAGCTGGAACACTGATGCGTCCTTAATGTAAGTGATGTCTTAATTGTGCGCAAGTATACGCAATCAAGTAATAAGGGAAGTAAATTACGACCCAAGTTATCGAACCCAGGGTAGAGGTGTAAAACGGGTCGGACCCGCCGGGTCACGGGTCGGGAAAGTCCCGACCCGGAACTGGCCCGTGTGGGAGACGGTTCGGTCCGGGCCGAACCGGCGGGTCGGGCTTTTTTTCAAAAAATTAAAAAAAAATAAAAAAAAAAGAAATGACTGTTGGACCCGACAGGTCGGGCCCGGACCCGCCGAGTCCAACGATCGACCCGGCGGGTCCGGGCCC
>CANYCX012482442.1:0-11810 GCA_948193385.1 Breynia disticha f. nivosa | reverse complement strand
TTTCATGAACAATGAACTGTGTTGGTTTAGAAACTTTTTGCATGTTGGAGTTAAGTGGCGGCTCCCATTGCATTACATATTTTTATAGTCTCGAATCTTTTATTACATTTTCTACATTATTACTCTCTTATTATTTTTTTCGTATTATTTCTAATTTTTCAATTTTTCTCGGAATTTCGAGTGTTGAAAAAATCCTATCATATTAAATCAGGGCCCTCCAAAAGTAAATGCGTATCCAACTTTACGGATATATTTCTTCTCGAAAAGACATCAAATTCGAGCAATATACATTGTTTAATATGCAGATTGCAATGAACAGAAGAAGATGAGAAATGGTGAAGGTGGGAAGCATGTGGCTTACGAGACTTTTTGGTCTTGCGATTATTGATGATTTTAGTAAATTTGGGAAGGAGTGAATGGAAAGTCAAGGCTCTTTGAAATCATACTTTTTCACTCTCATATTCACTAATCACCACATAATGATGAGATTCTTTGAAGAAAATTTCTGAAGAAAATAAGGGTTGTGACATAATGAAATTAGTTGTGACCAAGAAATGGAATCGTTCCATATTCATTTTTTTAATGATTTTCAAATGTTTAAAAGGGATTGAAGAAATAAAACATATAGCTAGTTTGATATTTGAGATGAATATATATAAAAAATAAAAATTTTCTCGTCTTTCGTTTCATTTTAATGAGCGGTTTGGGGCAAATCACGAAAATTAAGAAACTGGTTGTTAAATTCATTGTGAGTGGTAGTTATTTTTTTGATTTTATAATAGTGTCTTTATTTAATGAGTTGTTTTAATTGAATAATGAGTCTTTAAATTAATAAATATGTATCAAAAAATAATAAATAATATATATATATATATATATATATATATTAGAAATTAAAATTGTCCATTTTGCTATTGCATGAAGTAATAAAAATGATTTAACTACTAATTTATCTTTAATTAATGATAATAATAAGAATAATATATTTAATAATATTGAGATTAATTAAGTTAAGTAATGTGTAACTAAATTTAGTACGGTAATTAAAAATACCACTTAATATCATTAATATATTAAAAAGTCATACTAAATTTAAAAGAATATTTTGAAAAAAATATAAAAAACAATGAATAATAATTATTTGAAATATGCAAAATACAATTTTTTAAAATAGAGAAATTATTTTAATAATATTTATTAAAATGAGAGACGACAAGAAGAAAACGGGTGAGGAGTAATATGCAAGTTCCATTTCCATGGCGAAAATGAAAGAAAAGACGATACAGTAAACGGTGGATTGTGATCCATTAAATTCAACTGAAGTCTCCATTTTTATATTACCCCTTCCATACGTAGAGGCAGACCACACAGACACTTTCTCATGGGAACAAGAAACTGATTCACCACCTACCTCCTCCTTCCTCACTGTCTTCCCCTTTTAAATAACACAAAACCCCACTTTTCTCATTCATTTTCAACCCTTTCATGTCCCCATTCCCCACCTTCCTCATTTATATCTCCTGGCTTTTCTCTCTGCTTTCTCTCTTCTTCTCCATGTTGCTTTGCTCTTCCATTACCTCGTCAAGTTCTTAACTTCTCCCTCTTTGTATGTTCTTTGTGTTAGTACAAGATCTGAAGACTGTTGTTTTTGAGTTCCATGGATGTTTTGAGTAGAAGTTATAGGTCACAGTCATTTCCCCCATTACCTAGTCCTGAAACGACTTCAGTATTCAATCCTCGCCCACATTCTTCTGACACAAGTTTTCCAATTATTGCTGTTGCTGTTATAGGAATTTTAGCCACAGCTTTCTTGTTAGTAAGTTATTATATTTTTGTGATAAAATGTTGTCTTAACTGGCACCGTATTGATATTCTCAGACGGTTTAGTTTGTCGAGAAACAGAAATCATGAAGACCCTTTAATGGCGTACTCTCCGGCAATGGAACACCGTGGATTAGATGAGTCGGCGATAAGGTCAATACCTATGTTCAAGTTCAAGAAACGAGGTGAGAGTAAAGATTTGGGGGAAAGAAGTTTCTGTGAATGCGCAGTTTGTTTGAACGAGTTTCAAGATGATGAGAGGCTACGGATAATACCAAATTGCAGCCATGTTTTTCACATTGATTGCATTGATATTTGGCTTCAAAACAATGCAAATTGTCCACTTTGTAGAACAAGCATTTCAAGCCATCCACCTTTCCGAATTGATCATATTATTGCTCCTAGCACTTCTCCACAAGATCCAAGTCCTTACACCGAAAGTCTTATTAGTGGAGATGAAGATTATGTTGTGATTGAGCTAGGAAATAATAATAATCGTTCAAGAGATCAGACTTCGATGGCAGCACAAGAAAGGTTGACTTCAGGGGAATTATCTGTGCCACGTTCTGTAACTCCATCACCAAGAAAAACAGACCCAAGAATGGTTCAGAAAAACCCAAAAAAGTTCAACAAAGTTACCAGCATGGGAGATGAATGTATAGATATTAGAGGCAAAGATGATCAATTTGCAATACAACCCATTAGAAGATCTTTCTCAATGGACTCATCAACAGATCGACAATTGTATTTGACTGTTCAAGAAATCGTGCAACAGAGCAGACAAGTCTCAGAGGCAAGTCCTGTTCCTTCCGAAGGTTGCAGTAGTAATAGAATCAGAAGAAATTTCTTCTCTTTTGGTCATGGTAGAGTGTCTAGAAATGCAGTTCTTCCAGTTTATTTGGAACCATAGATTGATTCTTTTTCATTATGTTTGTTTTCTTCAAGATATAGCAGATTTTAGAAGTGTGAAGAAAGGTTAGGATTTGTGATATAAAACAGATTCAATTCAATTTCTCACTTTTTAGTAATTATTTATGCCAAATTCGAACTGTTTCATCGATGATACTCCAAAAACCAACTCAATTATTACAAAAGAAATTAGTATGTCATATTCCTTTTCTGGTGATGGTGCATTTTCAATCTTGGCAGAGTGGGAAAGGAAACCCACAAAAGGTGACAGGGAAGAGAAAGCAATCCAAAAAGAAGCTCAAAATGTGTACAAAAATAAGTAGGAAAGAGGTCCCCTTCTTCTATTGATTTGGAGGGGTCCCCTTCTTCAATCATGCAAGTGTTGGGGAAGGAGGGAAACAATTCCAAACTCAAGAAAATGACCCAATTAATGAGGTTTAGTCCGGCCAATAACGAACTCGTTTGTTTTGATACACTAAAATGATACTTTTGCGTCACGTAAACTGCGTTGAGAGGGTCTAAACATAGCAAACAAACAACCTAAAAAGTAGAGGCGGAAATATGGAACCGAACCGGCGGTTTCGGTTTTGGTTCCGGTTCACGGTTCCGAACCGACGGTTCGGTTACTTTTGGAAAGAAAATCAAACTCGAACCACCGGTTCCGAACCGGAACCGGCTGTTCGAAACCCAGCCTGGAACCGTGACTGGACCGGCCCGAACCGTCACTTGGACGGGCCAATTCTGGTTCCAACTAGTCCTGAACCGTGAACAGCTTACACCTATACTAAAAAGGCTTGGCATATAGGAAAATTGCAGAAAAAATGAGAAAGTGGTAGGGAAAGGTGTCTCCTTCCATTGATTTAGGAGGTTGAGAAGGGTGATATTCAAATTAGATAATGATGCCAATTACAACCAACTTCTTGTTCCAATAATTCTATCTATTGAGTTGGTGAAGAAAGAAGATGTACTATTTGTTTGTTCATGGTTGGTAATGGTTCCTATTAATCCAGCCTGTAGAGTAAGCAAAACATGTATTCAATTTTAGGCTGTAGAACTAACAAACCTGTTTCATTCACTGCTACCTTCTTCTGGGTTTAAATTTGCCATTCCAGGACAAATATTGTTGCTGCAGAAGATACTTTCTGTCCTTCAGACATAAATGGAATCTATTATTTCTAGGTCAACTCTTATTTTTCTACCTAAAATGTTCTGCAGCCAAGATGCTTTAACAATGATGAAAACTTCATTGAAGTTTCTCTTTTAAATTTCTATCAAACAATACTCATTGGGGTGAAAATTGTGCTTATGCCTACCATTCTTAAACAATTTTTTACCGTGTTGGTTAGATGCCTCCAGTTCAGATGAATTCACTGTGGATTCCTTTAAGCATAGAAAAAGTACGTATTCGTATGCTTGGTAGTGATGATCTCTCGTTTCGTGTTTCTTCCTACAGATTTTTTGTATCATATTGTTTTTTTTCAATGACACCACCCAATTGAACCAAACTAAACTGAATTTGTTTTTGTGGTTCGATTTGGTTTATTTCGTACTACTAGTCGGTTTGTTCAATTTATTTAGGCCGATTTTGGTTTTTTTTCTTTCAAACCAAACAAACTAAAAAAATTAAAAAAATGAAAATATATTTTTTAACATAGTAATTTATTTGTTTTAAATTATTAATAGAGATTTTTATTAAATTTTAGTTCAATACTAACAGTAATACCTGGGCGTTGCTGTCGGGTGCTATGTATAATAATAATAATAATAATAATTTTAAAATTTTATACTATATCTCTTAACACGGCTTGATTGTTTGATGTTGTGGGAGCACCCGCACTATATTATTATTATTATGTTTAGTTTTATTTTTTATTCAAATTATTTAATGATAAAATGAAATGTTATAGAGTAAATTTTAAATTTTAAAAATTAAATATTCACTATATAAACAAAAATAGAGTTTATTTAATATGTCTTTATTATAAATTTTGAAATACTTCCTTAAATATTATATATTTTATAGAATTGCACATGTTGCCTTTATCGTCACATATAATTATCTTAAGATCAGATTTGATTTTGACTCTAGAAATAACAACATATAATTGACTATGACAAAAAATCGATTTTTGAAGGCAAAGTTCAACATGGTATAAAAACTGTGTCTAGCATATTTCACCTTCTATAATATGTTTGTATTGACAGATCATCGTCCTGTAAAGCAAAAGCGATATAATAAAAATTCGTATCTGTTCATAATTGTTTTCAAATTTCAAAAACAAATGACTTCATTCCAACAAACACAGGATATTTGTAAATTTAATGTTGTTCAATATAGTTCATACATGTCCAATTAATTCATATACATTTGACATCAATTCATCAAACACAAAGGATAATAGAAATTTAAATTTTGTTCACGAATGTTTGTAATTTTTATTAAAAACACAAACATTCGCACATTACTAAACATACACAATTCAGATAGCGAATTGTAATAGTGTTCATATATGTTCATATCTGTTCAAACAACATCGACACAAAACAAAGCCTGAATTCAAAACATTTTCAAACTTGTTCATGTATGTTCATTGTGAAACACATACATTTTACTAAAAAATAGCACTCCAAAACTGACATGAAATATTTTTTTTGTTCATACATGTTCAAAACTGTTCAAATAACACATAAACCTCAGATCCAATCATATATCACACAACAAACATGAAATATTATATTTGGCCATATATGTTCAAAATAGTACTATCAATTCATACATCCAACAAAACACATGAAATATTAAATTTTGTTCACGAATGTTTATAACTATTACTAAAAACATAAACATTCACACATTACTAAACACACAAAAATTAGATAATGAAATTGTAATAGTGTTCATATCTGTTCAAACAATACCGATAAAAAACAAAGCCTAAATTCAGAACATATTCAACTTGTTCATATATGTTCAGTTTGCAACAAATACATTTTACTAAAAAATAGCATTCCAAAACTGACATGAAATATTTGTTTTGTTCATACATGTTCAAAACTGTTCAAATAGCACATAAACGTTAGATCCAATCACATCTCACACAACAAACGTGAAATATTATATTTGTTCATATATGTTCAAAACAGCACTATCAATTCATAGATATTTCTCCCCAATAAAACACAATCAACACGATAGTTCAAATTTGTTCGTAATAGTTCAAATGTGTTCAAAAACATGTTACTTCCTAACTCATTACACATATGAAACAAACATTGCACGTAAAACCTAATAATTTATTATTTATCATGATAATACAAAAACACACATTCAACACATAATCAAGTATACCGCGATAAACTTACCCTCGTGGCATCAACACCCTCTATTTTGTGCTTTTTGACAGTAAAAGACCATTTCTTGGTTTATCTTTCTTCATCATTTTTTTACAGTGGTATCTTTCTTAGTCGCCCTTTTAGTGTCATTCTTCCTTTTAGCACCAGTAGTAGTATCTTTCTTCGACGACCTCTCAACATCATTCTTCCTTTTAATAGCAGCAGATTTCTTAGGGTCCATGACCTAAAACATGAACAAAACAAACCACAGATAGTTAAAATAAAAAAGACTTAAGCTTCATAAAAATTATCAAAAAACAAGATTTCACACAAATAAACACAATAAAAATAGGCTCTTTGAGGATGATTCATGATAATCATTAAAAAATGAAATCGTACATACCTTAACCAAACAATCAACAAAGAAGATGTTCGGGAAAGAAAAAAAAAGTTTTGGAACTTAGTGAGAAAAAGAAGAAGTTAGAGTGGAAAGCAAAAGACTGGACTCGATGAGAGAGAAGTTGAAAAGTTTTCTACCAGCTTAATGAATTTTGGGAAAGAAATTGTAATCATCATGTTGTATCTCTCTTGGAAAGAGGAGAAAATATGCGCGTATCGGATAAAATCACTCATATTTTCAAAATCTTTCATTTAACTTCTTCCGTGTTATATTTGAACATTAAAAAACCCAATTGTGCATTTTCAGTTACCAAACAATTGAAATGTGCTTTTTTACACAAGTCAAAATATAGGTAGTGATTTTTAGATAACCAAATTCAATACATGCTATATCACATAATTTTCTGTTTTATTTTCATACCATACGATTCTCTCTAAGTCTAGCCCATTCAAACCTCTATTTTTTCTTCTAACCTCACAACAAACAACATTCTTGAATCTTCTTAAAGTAACTTTTTCTTTCTAGTTCTTTCATTTTCTCTCATATTTCCTCTATGTTCTTTCTAAATTGTTCCTTTCCTCTCCTTCTTCTTTCATGCCCTTTCGTTTTGTATTTTTTTTGTCTTATTTCCTGCCTTTTCTATCTTCTTTCCCTTCTATGTTTTTATGGCAAAAACCCGTCAACATACACAAAATTCTTCTTCCATGTCGTTTATTTTTCAAACAAAATTTTTAACTCTTTGGTTTGTTCTTTGTTTACAGGTTCTAAATCTATTTCCTAAAGTTAGGGTATATTTATATATTATTGAAATATAATTTATCTTTTTTTGAATTGTTTTAAATTTTTTAATCTTTCTATTAGAATAAACATTTACGCTATGCTATTAAATATTATGTTATATTTTTTAATTTTTTAAAAATCTTTCATCTTTTGTTCTCTTTTTTTTTTATTTTTTTACTATTATGTGAATTAATTATTATGTTATGATCATATAAATCACATATATACTTCATATGTTAATATGTTTTTTATACATAATTTATTAATATTTTCTATGAGATATTTTTTTTTGTTTTTATTGAACTTTTGTTATTGTATTAAACTTTTAAATATTTTGTACTTTGTTTATTATTAATTATTAACATTACCTTAATAACTTTGATTGATTTTTATGTCGCAAATGTAAACTGTGTGTAAACTATATTTTAAATAATTAATATTGTAATTGTTGTTTTATTGAAATATATATTATAAACTATTTTTTTTATTTTCATGTATATTTGGTGTCCACTCTTTGAGTAAACATTAAGTTTTAACACTTTTTAATAATAATTTTTTATTGTGTCATATTTTATTGTTATATAAACTAAATATATATCATATATTTTTATAAATTATTATAGAAAAAAAAACATTTTTTGTGTGTTTATAATATTAACAATTTCCATCAATGTTGATATAACATTTTTTTTCATTTTATTATTTTGTCAAACTGATATATACCACATATGAAAATAAGTTTTTAACAAAATTGTAACATTACCTTAATAATATATATTGTAGTTATTGTATTATGAAAATACATATTATATAATTTATTTTTTTCTTTGTATGTATATTTGATGTCTACACTTATTATAAATATTTATTTATTATATAAAATTTAAAACTTCTTAATAATAATTTTTTAATTCTGTCTTATTTTATCGTTATATAGACTAGATATATACCATGTATGTTCATAAATTTTTACTTAAAATATATATTTTTTGTGTTTTCATAATGTTTACTTCTTCCGTCAAAGTTGATATTATACTTTTTTTAATGTTTATTATATTGTAAACGATATATATGTTGTATATACATGTTAGTTTTTAGTGGAAATGTAATAATATTGTTGTAATTTTTTGTTTCTATGTTTTCAATATAAAATGTAAGTGATACATATATTTTTAAAAAGAATTAAATTTATATTTTTGAAATATTATGTAGTTGGTTATGTAAAATATTATGTAAAATATTAAAACTGAAATAAAATATTTGTTTCAAAATTTTCAAAGTAAAATAAATTTGATCATAAAAAAAGTTTGGTTTGTTTAACTAATAAAATTTGATTCAATTTTTTAAGATGTCTCCATGATTTTTGGGTTGATTTTTGTATGTAGATGTTATGACTTTTTGTGTTTTCGTTGATAATGGCTGCAAGTTTGATGAGTTAGTGTCGTATGATCTGCAAATAAACGGCTAATTATGCAAAAAAATTCAATTGTTAGTAAGTTTGCAATTAAAAAGTGTAAAGACGATATTTATGTTATCAACCCATTTTCAATGTGTAAGCCCTTTTCAATATGTTAGGTGAGTCTACAATTTGAGTTTTTTGTATAAAAATGTTCATCATTAGCTTTTTCTAGAAAGTTCGATTATTATGCTTGTCAATTAAGAATCGTTAAATCATATTTTATACATGAAAAATGCCTCCTACTAAATCTAGGTATTCTCTCACTGAATTTAATGTTTTTACATGCATGTTAATTAATTACAATTAATTTTCTCACTCACAATTAGTTATTCTCTTTCCTTTTAAATTCATTTTATACTTAAAAGATTTATTTTCTCAATAATTTTTTTAGGTTGTTTTTCTTCTTTTCTTTTTATTCTTTTTCATTCTCTTTTTGAAAAATATAACAATCAATTAATGTTCGGATATGTTTTTGTATGTTTTAAATATATTTTTAAAACTTTATTTTTTTTAACACAAATGAACATTATTGAATATTTTAATTGTTAGGTTTTTATGATGATTTTAACAAGAAGGGAACAATAGGTAACAAAAATTTTCATGCATATACCCAAAATAAGATCCATACATAATGGATAATGAAAACCAGTCAAGGTTTTTGTGTATTTATACCTTTCGGGTGGTTCTTTTACGTCTGAATTAAGTAACTATCGTATAAGCTTAGGTTTACACAACCTTGATAAGCCCTGACTGGAATGCCACTAAGAGATTGCTCAAATTAGTTGTGACGCTCAAAATTATATTCCAATTATTTTTGATTAATTTGAAAACCTATATATATTTTTGATATAAGTGTAACATTCTGGATATTTTTCGTCATTAAATGACGATAAATAACTGTTTAAACATTAATATATAAAGGCATATGAAAGGTTGATCGAAGGTTGACAAGAAACGATCGAAGAAAATTGGAGAAATCTAAAATTAGGGAAGTACGCGCAGTGGACAAGGAAGTACGCGGTGTCGTGCCAACCACGCGTAGTTCACTTGCCACCACGCGGGGATCCCGGTTAGGCTGAAAAAACATAAAGTTACGAACTATCGAGAAACAGAGAAACTTACCATAAGCCTAATTTTCTACCAGAGCAAAAATAAGAACAGGGGAGGTTGGGAAAAGGAGAGAATCATCAGAGGAAGTGAATTAAAGCTTGGTTTGTTGCATAACTTGATAAGGTAAGACAATAAGAAGATTGAAATATGGTTGATTATAAGTTGATGGTTGGTTGTTTTGCTGAGTATATGGTTAGTTTAGGATGAGTTCTTGCTGGAATTGATGGGAATGATTTGAGAATTGATGGTTTGTATATGAGGGAAATGTTAGGATAAGTTTGTGTGTGATAAGTTGATGGGAAAGAGTAGAACCTAAGGTTTACTTTAGGTTTACAAATGGTTAATGTTGATTTTGAAATCTTATGTAATGAGTTGAAAGGTTGCTGGAAATTGATATGATTAAGTGTAAGGAGTTGAATTAATCTTTGTGAATGATTTAGAGATGGAATTGAGGAAGATTGGATTTGAAAAGGAAGTGTTGGAAATGTTGACATATAGTTGATTTATGGTTTCGAAATGATGTTTTAATGATTCTAAAGTTAGAATCAATACTTCAATTGGTTAGTAATGTAATATATGGTTAATTTCGTACAGGAGGATCTGTACGACGGCTGGGTGATTTTTGAGCCAGTGTTTGATTATTGATTTTGCTTGATTTCGAGGTAAGTGCTCTTACGCTTACTAAATTGAATCGTAATTATTGGAATTACGTTGATTAAGTAAAGTTAAGATAGTTGGCCTATAATGCTATGTTGAGTTGTTAGGTTCTTAGTTGAACCATAATGAATGAGATGTTTGATCGATGGTTGATACAAATGTATTGATGAATTGCTTACCTATGTGGTATGTTTCGATTGAAATGATATTATACCTTTGTAGTGCGAGTTTGATGTGTTATCTTTAATCTACCTATGTGGTAATATCTGATTTGCTCTATTTGAGCTGAGATAAATGTTGTGTTGTGTGCTCTGTTGTGTGCTATGTTATATTGTGCTGTGTGCGGAATGAATGTCATTCAGATGCTGTGTGCGAATATGAATGATATTCATATTAATTACATTCATACATTTACATATCTGTGTGGCACAAGCCTGTGTGGTAAGAAATATGAGTCCTTTGTGGATAAATAATTACTGTGTGTTATCCTAGATTGTTGTGTGTTATGGTCCATATTTATGAGCTTTGCTCAGAGCTGTGTGCTCAGGCTATATGCCATACCTCTACTGTGTGCGATAGAGGAAAATTCCACTACTGTGTGCAATGGTGGACAAAACCCGAGGCATTCTGTGTGAAATTACATTTCATTTCATTTCGTACATTACATTTATATATGTATGATTGAGGATTTCTATTGTTGAACCTGTGTGGTTCTTATTTGTTGTGTACGTTATCAAATATAAGTATGAATGTTCTGTGTGATCGTATTGATGCTATGTGCTAGATTATTAATTGTTGTGTGCTTTCTGATTTTTGATCTATATGATCTTAATGCTGCTGTGTGCTGAATTAAGATATAAACCTGTATGGTTGATACGTTGTGTGCTATTTGATATATGTGTGAAACTATTTATCTGACATTCAGGGATGCCCAGGGACAAGATAGATAGGCATGTCCTTGTGCTAATTTATGTTTTCCCCTACACATCATTTACGTTAAATGCTAAGAATACTTACTGAGTATTGATTATACTCACCCCGTTATTGTTTTAAATGACTGTGCAGATTGTAGGTAGCTGCTGCCACTGGACCCCAGAGTTGATTGGTGTTATTCGAGCTTACATCAGAGGTTGAGCTTCGGTTTTCATTTTTGATATTTTGGATTTGTACAGTTGTTGTACATATTTGTAAATGATGTTCTTTTGAGTTTGAAATGTTTTCAAACTTCTTACTGTTTCCGCTGTAAAATACTTTTATGATATTGATGTTTTGGGCCCGAGTTTGTATAAAATGAAGATTTCATTTTATCTCTCCTCTGATTTCCTTCTGATATAATTATTA
>CANYCX012482067.1:0-10287 GCA_948193385.1 Breynia disticha f. nivosa | reverse complement strand
TATATATATATATATATATATATATATATATATATACAATCTGAAACATTGAATTACAAACTTGCCTTAGAGTTTTTTCAAACTTTTTCTTATGTTCTAAGTCTCTTCTTTGACATCTTTAGTCTTAAATTTGGAAGATTTTAAGTCAAGTTTTGATGGTTTTTTAGGTTGTTTTTTTTATTTCATTAAAGGTTTAACATGGCTGGGGTTTAATATAACCTCCCACTCTAGCACCTGCTTCAGTTTCCAAGGCTTCTTTCTTTGACAACAGGATGGTCGTGTTGCTTTATGACACAACTCATGTTAGACTACAGGACCACTGTGGTAATTAGCACGACCACCATGCTCATCAATTCTCAGCAACATACCCATCTATGAATTAACACAGTTTTGCTCATACTTTTTGAAAAGTACACCCTTTGTGTTAAGTGACATGACTGATATGTTAGACACGTAGAATCAACCTATTCAATTCAAACATTTTTTCTTATACTTATTCATATATATATATATATATATATATATTATTCCAGCATATTTTTAAACTTTATACATTTAATTTATTCTTAATTTTTGTGTCTGTTTCATTAATTATAGGTTTTTAAGATAGGGATGTGATGTATCATCCAACATGGGAACATCGAGGATTAGCAAGATTGCAAGTGAAGACAATGTTGCAAATCATTTGACAAAGTTGTTATCACTACCTCTACATGAGGGATATATGATGTCTTTCACCTCATTCATATGTCTGATTAGGTCTAGTGCTTAGGTGAGAGATTGTTAGTGTAATCTCTAGCTCACAGACATTATTGTACACTTATTAGTTTAATAAAATTAGGCATTTATTTTATTATTGTTATATTGCTATGAATATTAATTGATAGAACCATCATTAAATGAAATATCAAGCTTAATATGACATATTTCTATAGAACCTTGAAGCATTTGAGATATCATTTAGAAAATTCCTAGTCAATCACTATTATAGGATAAAAATGAATTAAAACTGAAAAGTCTCTCAAATTTAGTGGGTCCAAGTCTATGAAACTCGAGGATATTTATTATCAATCAAAAATCATGGATACACATCTAAGACATAGTATTTTGATCTAATCTGCACATCACTACAGTTACTGACTCATAAATAGTTCTCATTCTTTCATCGGATTTTTTAGACCTAAAATATCTATAAAATTCTAGATGGATAATGTGTACTTTGATATACACATAAAATTTACATAATAGGGTGACAAGTACGGGTGATCTGGTATGCACTAATCAGTGTTAGAGAGCATAAGACAAGTGAAGGGTTTACCCCTCCCGAAAAAGAGAGAATATCACCGATCTTTTGATTAGTGAACTAAAAGTGTAAGGCTGAACCCAGATGAACTAATGAGCTTCATTATTTATCTGAAAGCTTTAGTGTGACTATCATATGAAGACATGAATTAGATTATATAAGGATGATCGGTTTCATGCCTTACGATAATTTTGATATTCTAGAGTAAAGGACTATGTAAGATCGCAATAGGCCACCCCAATGTTGTAAGTGTTTTCATTCTTGTTAGATCACCTTGATGCCTTATTATAGGAGATTCATGATCTTTGAGTTCATTAAAACTTCCTGCCAATATTGAATGGATTTGTAAGATTGCACGCCTTATAGTTGACCTAAAAGGGTATTTTGATCATTTACTTATGGGTAAAGAATTTGGGCTTTGTGAGATAAAAATTTTTTAGTCCATGTTGAAAATTAATTGGGCACATTTTAGGCCCAATTGAATTAGTATTTATTAGAAAATAACAATCTATTGAGTTTGTTTTATTGTGCATTACTCATTAAGTGAGTAATGAAATTTGTATAAACAAAAAATAAATAAAGTTAAATCCATCACGCGTATCTGTAAAATAATTAAATTTTGTTTAAATTGGTATTTATTAAAAATTAATTACCTAAAACTAATTTGAAGTAAAATATTTTTATATATTTTGTCTAGTTCTAGAAATTTTTCTAATTAATCATTAGTTGAGAAGACTTCAAAGTATGCCATCAGTTCAAAGGATAAAAACATAATCTAAAAAATAGTAAAAAAATTTCTCTAGATTTATTTCCATATAAATCTTCTTTATTTACTTGATTTCTATATATATCTTTTGTGCTCTTCTATAAATTTTGGACAAAGCATGTTAATGAATATAACATTGAAAATTATAATAGTTTTTTCAAAATTTGAAATTTAATGATAAGTTTCTAAAAAGTTAATTAGAAGAAGTTATGGGAAATCTATTCTTTATAATGATAAGAAATTTAATGATAACTTTCTAAAAAGTTTCTAAAAAATTTGATTTCCTAAAAAGTTATGGGAAATCTATTCTTTATAATGATAAGTTTCTTGGTGGTGCTTTTGGTTATTCCAAATGGTTAGTATTTTTTTCATATACATAAACTATAGAACTCTCTTTTAAAGTATGCATATTTGTGCATACATGTGTGTGTATAATATGTAACTATATTTTAAATATTAACAATTTTAATTAGAAGAAGTTGTTGTCTTCATGAAATCTCATTCAAATATTATTCAATCAATATGAATTAGCTTACAAATATTTGCATGATGCAAATCAGTCACACCTTATGATGATAGTTGATAAGTTGAAGTCCATAAATTGCCCATTTTATTTTTAATTGAGTTAAAAAAATTTCTTTAGAAAAATGTGGTCCTCTATTATAAGAGTTAATATAAAAAATAAATATCTTAAAATACTTTATAAAAAAATAACTTAAGCTTTAAGTTTTAACAATATCCTGGTATGAAAAATAATTTGGAGCTTTAATTAGGAGAAATTTTGGTCTTCATGAAATCTCATTCAAATATTATTCAATCAATATGAACTTTTCTATTTCTATAAAAACATCCAAGTATGAAAACTCACAACTGAACATGATAATGTGGACATGTACCAGTATTAAATATATATATATATATATATTTTTAATTTGAAAAAAAAACATCATTTTTAGATGTTTTATTGTTTGTGACAACATTGATTTATTCATTTTAAGAATCCAAAAAGTTTAACATGCACACCAATAATTTTAACAAATTTGTGAGTGATAAAATTGGTATTTTTTGAATATTACATTTGTGATGAAAATATGAATGTTGAGGATACTTTTCATGTCAAATATAAATTTCTATTTTTATATTAAAGTCATAAATGACATCATATTTGTTTGATGTAAACTCTTATTATAATATTATTTGATACTAAAATATAATTTAATTCATTAAAGTAAATAAAAAGTTAAATACCTTGATGATGCTTTAATCTTGAAGTCATGCATCAATAGACCTTAATCTTTTTTGACATTACTTATGTATGTTTATTTGCATTAGTATATATATAATATCCAAAGCATAATATATAAATGAAATGCAGGTGTTGATGGTGGAAGGATTACACCAGAAAATAATAAAGTGGATTATGTATCATCAAACAAACAATGTAGTTTCAAAAGTATTAATGATTGTTTGCATTTGCTTTATGTACCCAACGATACAAAAAAAATGTATCAAAGGCCAGTTTAAATGTATTAAAACATAGGCCATAACATAAATTATCATCACATGATTCATAAGAAATCATCTTCGCCTTACGAAGTTGAAATCATAAAATTCTTGTAACTCTTTTGAGGTTCCAATTACTCACTAAAATAAATTAAAATTTTACTTTGATATAAATAGCATTTTTTAGTTGGTCATTCATTAACTAGTTTTAACATTGCTAAATCAAAACAACAAAAAATCCAAATGTAGCTCTATCTAATTCATAAATAATTGAGCCAATGTGACATCAAAATCTTATATATAGTTTCATTGACTTCAAAAAATTAAAATAACTAAGCTAAATTTATCAATTTTGTATGGTGCCTATATTCTTTTTACAATTTGATTAAGTATAATTAATTGAAATCAATTATATAATTTTCACTAGAATTTTTTTTTTTGCAAAATGAATTTGAGTGTCAAATTTTCCAAAACTATATTAACATAAAACAATATATGTATATGTATAGCTTAAAACATGATGTCAAAAATATTCAGGCTTTAAAAAACTTTAATCTCTTTAGGATGAACAATAAAAGTTTCAAAATAAATAACTAAAAGAGATGCACTGCCAACATCACTAGTGTAACCCCAAGTAAAGGTTTGTTTAGTCAAAGAGTGCTATGAATGTATTGTCTCAAGTCTGTACAATCAATTTTAAGAAGATACACATGCTTAAAGGTTTTTCTTTTCATAGTTAGATTTGTTTTTTGTACGTAATCAACTTTTCCAAAAAAAATCTAAGTTGAAAACATGATTCGCTCGATTTCTAGGCAATGATCATTATGTGTTTCTAAACTTAGTAATGGCATATCCCTAGCACTTACCTAATTGTGCCACAATTCATTATCAGAACCATGACTAGTGTATAGTATGAGTTACCTATGGATGCCTGACTTTCATTTTATAAGCCTTGTAATACATGCAAATCAAATTCAAAAATTAATTATAATGCCAAATTATCATATTGTTCACTAACTCAAATAAAATGCAAATAAAATATGAGAGATGAAATATTTTTCAAAACTCAAAATTTAAAATAGTTAAATACATAGGCCCAAAATAAATTTATATAGGCAGTATGAAGCATTTGAATATAAACAGTGAGGCAAAATTATTACTAACACTAATTAAGGTCTCAATCTCAGGAAGGCTACAACAACATGTTCAGAGTAGAACTAACTCATGAAACCCTAAAAATATAGGGGAAGGGGTTGAGATGAACTTGTGATGGACCTTACTCTCAATGGCGCAAGACCTTTATACAATTGGTTTTAAAACATTTTCTTAAAATATCACACAGTAATAGTAATAGTCATAGTACAAGAAATAAGAAGTAAATAATTTTCAAAATTATTTTCTAAAAGTTTTCCACAGATCATGCAAAGTTTTTTTTATCAAAATATATAAATTATAGCGAGAAGATAGATAAATGGGTCAGTAGGTTATTACGTATGCATTGCAGCCCTAATACCGTAGTACAGCTCTTGAGAGATCATAACCTAAAGCAAAGAAGCGCACATTAACCTTTTAGCCAATGTCACTAGAATCCCATTACCATAAAAGTTGAGGAGATTTCATAAATAAAAAAGCTAAGGCAAAGGAAAATAAATGCTCGACGTTAGGTTATCCTAGCAAATTACAAATAACAAATCACATAAATTTATTATGTGGTGTATCGTATCGAAGTGTGTCACTTTATACACATAATAAAATTTTAATTTTTTTCCATATAAATAATTTAATCTTTTTTCAAATATACATATACAAAATCAAAAAAATATAATAATTTTTAAAACACACAACTATGTGTCTGAAGCTACAATCTTACTCAGCTCGAGTACCTAGTTGCCAAAATATGCTCCCAACTCTAGAGCTGTCAAGACATCATAATAGCATTCGTGCAAACTACAATGCAGTATAAAAATTTACATAAGTACTTTTAAATAAATAATTACATTAAAATGTAACTATTACCCAAACCTCAATTTTTGATGACCAAACTAAAATCAATTCCTCGACACTTGAGCAAACTCCTACTCTCTAATATATGTGCCGAAGTTAGTCCTCGCATTCAAATGTTATTCTAATTTTACCCTTAGTGCACAAATTTAAGGGAATTTTACATGGATACATGATTTGTTAAAGAAATTTTATTTTTTAATATTAAAGGAAGTTAATTGAGGTGGTTAGTTAAGTTAGTGAGTTTTTTGAAAAAAACATGAATATTTAATTTAAAAAATGGTAAATTTGAAAGTAAATATTAATATTATACAATATAATAAAAAACATGCTATAATTATTTGAAAATTTAAGTTGATTATACTTAAGTTGGGTCCAATTAAATGAAGCTGCACTAACTAATGAAATTTATTTTTTCTTTATCTTTTAAAAACCATTATTTGTCTTTTATTTTAAACTATTATTTTAAGCATTTTGTAAAACGTCAATTCATTTGAAACTTTTATTAATAATTTAATTAAAATCTGATACACGTTTAATATAAGTATATTTTCACACCTTAAACGATATATTATGTTCGCATCTTAGCCAAATTTCCCAAAAGATCGTATTTAAAACTGCATTTAATTGATAAATCTTATATAAATTTGAATGTGATACTTTCGTGTGGAATACATTGTATCTTTATAAATTGTCAAGTGTTTTCACGTGAAGTTGATTCTTGATTCGATATTTTATATTGACTATTGTGTAAGAAAAATTTGTGGAAAAAATTTCAAGTTTTCGAGAGAGAATCGGGCATGAATAGTGCCAACACGCTCCATTTGTGGATCCACACGGCCCGTGTTGGACTCAATTTATGCCCATATTTCTATGCACAACTTATTTGATTTGTTTAATTAAGTGTTTTTGCTATTAGCTATGTTGTATTGGGTTTTATTTTACTCGTTTTGATTAGATTATTTGTTTTTAAATACATATAGTTTAGGTTTAATAAAATCAATTATCAATTTAACTCACTATTGATAAGTAATGAGGATGCGCATAGCTTATCTAGTTTCCTTAGGGTTCGATACTTGGGTTGAGTTTTTACTCCCTTTTATTACTTGATTGTGTACACTTGAACATTAGTTTGTCACCTTTTTAGGGCGCAATAAGATTTTAGCGATGTTGCTGGGGAATTTAGCTTTTTAGGTTGTAGTGCTTAATTTCTGATGTTAGGGGGATCAGTTTGTTTACTTTTCTACTTTGTTTTTTCATTCCTGTTTTCATTTGTTTGTTTACTGTGTTTTGTTTCATTTTGATTTTCTGTTTGTTTCTTCTTTTCATATTGCTATTTTTGCTTTCTATTTTTAGTTGCTGAGTTATTTTTGGTTTGTCGAGTTCCTTTTGGCAGGTGTATGTACAACCACAGAAGAAACAAGACAAAACAAGCACAATAGACAACTACCAGGAGCAAAGTGGTGTACATTCTGATGGAGTCTTTCAGTAGCACAGGTTTAAGGACATATTTTGGTGAGGGTAATACAGGCAACAACATAGGTGAGAATCTAGGAAATCCAGTGCATATTTACTCCTACCACGTATAATTATGGATTATGCCAAACTGCTCATTCATAGGATGGGTAAAGTAGTGAATAGACCTTGGATAGTTGCGAATAACTATTATATTAAACCTCAGATTATCCAAATGGTCTAGAGTTAGGTACAATTCAGTGGAAATCCATACAAGGATGTAATTCTCACATGGCAAAATTTTTGGAAATATTGGATATGTTCAAGATCAATAGAGTGCTCAAGGATGCAAAATGTCTAATACTCTTTCCTTTCTTACTAATGGATGACACACATTCGTGGCTACATAGTCTACCTCCCAAATCGATGGAGACTTAGGATCATCTCTGTCATCGCTTCTACGAGAAATACTTTCCCCTTGTAAGGCTAGCACAATTGCGAGTTGAGATTATGAAGTTCATGCAGTTTCCTCGAGAGAATTTATGCGAGATATCAAAACGCATTAAAAACTTCTTCGCTAATGTCCACGCTATGGACTGGATCCGTGTTACATGTTGAGACACTCTATAATGGGCTCACTCCAGAAATGGAATAAGCATTGGACTTAGCATCCGACAGATGAAAATTACATAAGAGCCCAGAGGAGTGCATGACATTGATTGAGGAAATGGAGTAGAATAGCTACAATTGGAACAACAGAGTTGACAGACGAACAAGACCTCAACTACCTCAGTCATCTACAATGCTACAAGTGGACTATATTACCTCTCGTGAGGCGTAGATTATGGTCCAAGGAAAGCAAATCGAGGTGTTTATAAGGTTGTTAACGGAGCAAGCTGTAACGTCCTAAAATTTATAGGAATTAAATTATATGAACAATAGCTTAAACCAGAATCGAATCGAATAAGATTAGGAAATTTTTAGAAAAACAACAGTCAACATGAGCTGCAGTACGCCTTCATGCTCATGCCTAGAAAACAACACGACAGGCACTAAATTTATTTTGAAACGAGATCGTGATGAGATGCACGACACAATTTGGCAGCACGACCCGTGCTAAGGTCGTGTTAGCTTGGATTTTATGAATAACCTACTATTTCGTTTGAAACAGAGCTTAAAAGTAGAGAGCAAGCACGAGGAAGCAAACTGAAACCCTAGAATCGAGTGAGACATTCTTTTGAAAAGAAGAAACGTTCGTTCTTGCTTAAAATCAGTGGAAAAATATCAAGGTATTTTTGAAACTCAACACGTCCATTGTGTTGACAAGCACACCATCGTGCTGGAGATCAATTTGATAGCACGCTCGTGCTTATGTGAATTTTGGGAAAATTGTATTGAGCACGACCCCGTGCTCTAATGTGGCATGACCTGTGCCAACTGGGAATGAAGGGATGAGAACGTCCTCGTTGCCATCGAGGACAACTCGTGGTAACTTGAAATTCCCCTGCACTCCATATAAACAAAAAATTGATTACACTTACTGAGTATTTTCATATACTTACCCCTGTGTGGTTGTTTAATGATGTGTAGATCGTAGGTAGCTGTAAGTACTGGACCGTAGTCTTATGATCAGAGAGTTCCAACAATTTATGTGAGAGGTCTAGCTCCAGAGTTGATTTTTAGATTTTCTACTTTGTATTTTGAGTTTTGTACATGATTGTGCATCTTTGTATATACATGCAAGATGGTTTATCTTTCAAACTATTTCAGCTTCTTCGCTTTTGTATCTGATTTTATGAAAATGTTTTCGACCGAGTATAAATAAAACGTGTATATATTTTCTCTCTACTCTGTTTTTGATTTATTTATTAAAGAATTTCTTATATTATTAGAAAAATTGAAAATAATAGTATTTAAAATTGAGTTTCACACAAGCTATTGGTGGACGCCCGACACTGAGACAAGTACATTGGGTGATATGTGGCGGTGGGCACCCGACAAAGACCTGCCACTACACATCCTTTTCATATGACTACTAGCCATACACATATTCCTTGAGCTTACCCATGGAAAAGATGGAGTACATTGATCAAAGGCCACCATTCCAATAACCTCACCATCTTAGACATTTTTAGCTTTCTCATCCCTATTAGGCACCCTACGCTTTTTATCAATCATATTCACAACCTTAGCCTCCATCTCAAACATCTTTCTATCCTTCGTACTCACTATATCATTCTTATCAGCATTTGTCTTTATCCTTTATACCCCTCCAATAACAGCTCATCTTCTCATAAAAATCCACCCTATCAGCCACCACATACAATAAATCCACAATTTTCCAACTATATTGGCTTCTCTCCTACCAATTGTACTAGTGGCAGTTCCATTATTTGGCAAAGAGAGGATAAGGGATTAATGAGCAGAGAAGAGGGAGAGGACTTGAAACATCATAATTGACATTTACAAACCACAATAAAAAAATCTCAAGTTCCAAATGAACTAGATGGTAAAGCAGCTTGGCACTAGACCATACAAATCTTTACTAATACCAAAGAAAAAGTTAGCACTGTCAATTTACAATATGAAGAGATAACTGCCGCATACCAGTCTATGGTGAGGGCAAATGAAAAAATGAGCATAGAGGATGGATACCTTATTTGCATGAATGTTGAAGCAGTCACATCCTATCAGGTTGTAGAGGATGAGAGTAAAAGAAAGATTAACAAAATTTCCATGAATTTTGTAGATACTCCTCCAATCCCAGCAAAACTCCAAACTATGCGAGTTTTTTATCACCAGCTATCGCAACAAAATTTTTTTGGGAATTGTTAGTAGCAGATTGAGCATCAACTTATTGCCATACAAAGTATTCTACTAGCTGTATGGAGTCTAGGTTTAGTAATTTACAAGTCCTCTCTAACTAGCAGGTAAGTCTGTAATTAAGACTAGAGGGATTGTGCAGGATGTGTTGATTTGAGTATACAACCTAGTTTTTTAGGTTGATTTTGTAGCAGTTATTCCTAGAGTGATGAGTGAGAATTGATATGGGGAGAACTTTTCTGATGATAGCACAAGCTCTGCTTAATGATAAAAATTGAAAACTCACTCTTGGAATTGACGGCAAGTTGGTTACTACACTTTCCTTCATTTATGTTCATTTGCAATAACTCCTGCTATCGTATAATAATAATAATAATAATAATAATAATAATAATAATAATAATAATAATAATAATAATAATAATAATAATAATAA
>CANYCX012481722.1:0-15185 GCA_948193385.1 Breynia disticha f. nivosa | reverse complement strand
TGGAAACTCCAAAATGATAGGGCAAGCATGGAAATCTGTCATGTCAGCATTAAGCATAAGTTAAGAAAACGCAAACATAAAATAAGCTGGTGCATGTAAGTTCCAGGTAGAATCAGATCATGGTTAAGAAAGGAAACCTACCGGAAAGCCATAAGTGAAAAAATTAATGTTAAAATTTTGGAAATGTTCTCCCTTCAATAGAACACTACGCCTTAAACCAGATCTGTGCAGCATTACAACAAAAAAAAAAGTGAGCTGCAAGCAAAATGCCATATAGTACAATGTCAAGACATGGTTATGGAGGGCAGAAATTCTAGTTTGGAAAAGATTTTGACATTTGGAGTACAGGATATCGCATGCTTTGGACACATACATTCCGTTTATACCTCGATTCGCTGATAGAAAATGAATTCTTCAGAGGAAGCAGCTGCTCAGTCAAGCTACTTTCTGTTGTGGACATGATTATTTCAAGATCGCATCTAATTGTGGATAGCTGCAAAGTGAAAACCAGAAAACAATAGCAATATTTGAGAATAGTCAGGGCGATATTGCTTCGTAAAATAATAACAGTGCTGACCAGTTATATTATTTTGATGCACATGGTAGTGTATCAAATCATGCAAAGGTAATAATGTCAATAGCTTACCATGATATAGAAAACTAGAAGTGAAAGCGATGAACAGATCTCCGACCAGCCTAACTGCACAGATATTTTGTAGAGACCAATAAATTCAGCAGTCCATTGGATCCATCCTGGAAAGTTCATTGGAAGTTGATACACATACAACAGAACAATGTTCAATGCAGAATAGACCAGAAGACCCTTCCAGCACCTTCAGATATACATAAAGTTTGTAATCAGTTGATAGATATTAGTGAAATCGAAAATTATAACCAATGATAAGAATGAAGCACAAGATACAAACCAGAAGAGGCCAGAGAAGTTGCTTGTTAGAGACCAGTTAACCAATCCAACACAACTACAAATGAAGAAGGGTAGCGATGCCCAAGATGGATGACTAATGCCAACAATGAGCTGCACAGGGGGCAAGAATAAGCAGCAAAAATCCCTGAGATGAGAACCTTCCATACGAAAAAAGGAAGGGAAAAAACGAAAATCAACAATCAGATGCACCAGTATTGATAACAATAGATGTAGACATACATGATCACTTTAAAATTGAAAGAAAACATAATTCAAATGTTACAATGATCAACACCAAATGAAAGAGAAAATCAGCTGATGTATTCATAAATCGTAACATATTAACGTCAGAAAAAAAGCTTCAGCCAAATCTTGAAACATATTAGTTGAATGTTTCAAAAGTAAATGACTGGACAAAAGAAAAATAATGTTTAATTTGCAGAAACGAACCTAAGCTTGGAACAAAAGAACGAAAATTACCTGATGACGACGTTTCTTCATCTGAACGCAACCTAGACCCATAGATTTCGTTCATGGCAAGAATGGCAACAAACACCTGAATAGCCATAAAATATGCTACATTTGGCGATCTCCAAGACTCAAGACTGCTTAGAAAATCGCATTATCAGCATTCAGTTAACTCACTCACGAGGGAGAAAAAGAACAATATACACCTAAATAAAAATTTACCTAAGAAAACCTATCAAGTTGGCCCATTGAGCATCACCACTACTCCATCTTTCCCCCTTCACAACCCAAACAATATAGAATATGGCTTGTGAAAGAATTACAAGTGAAGAAAAAACAAGAATGCAGAATGATATCAGATACCATTTCCGAGATTGTAGGCCTGTCATGGATGACGATTTCCATAAGTTAGATTCATATAAAATTCAAAATGCATGAACTTACAGCCAATTTAAACTAAAGAAATGAAATTTTAATCAGTGATTTCACTTTAGATAAACCTAAAAATATTTAAAATATCAAATTAACCATACCACTTACCAATTTTTGGAAGCCTATACTGAATGAAGAGAAAGGCAAACAGGTCAACAAGAGACATCAAACTCCACTTCATTGATGCTCCTGGGCACAAAAGAGAAGCTGTAAATGTTCACCATTGTGGAGCTGTCAAACTCCACAATTCTTAATCATGCAATTTTCCACATTTTTGTAGCAATTTGTTCCATTCATGCTTCATTCAATCTACCATACTTACAATTCCAACCATGAGATCAACAATCAAAAGAACAAAATGTAGAGAACCCAACTTCAAATGGAAACTTCTGTTCTTCTCAAGAGTTGTTAAGGTCTATGCATAGTAAAATCAAATTAACATATCTCAAAACTTGATTAATTAAAAGAATTGTACAAACCTGATAAAAGCAACATAGGCAACACAAATCCACCGAGAAATTTCCCCATTATAACCACCACTTTCAATGTGCATTAAAACTGAAACTCACAATCTCCATCTCCAAAAGCCCATCATTCACACAAGAAAATCTCTTCTTGAAATCACCTCTTCTAAACCCAGAGAAAACAAAAAGGGCTTTTCTCTAAACAGGGTCAAACACACGGTGAATTTCTTCAATTAGACTTTAAAGGCCAATACCAATTTTGCAAAACAGCAAAAATGCAATTTTAATTGCTTGAAAAAACAAAACTCAATCTTTAGGTGATCGTTCTCTCATGACATGACAAAATGGTGAAAGAATTCAGATTTAGGAATCCTATTTTTTCGCTCTTTAGAGCAAAAAGATGAAAACTTGATGTGTTTAGTTGGTGCAACATGTCATCCATGTATTTTAATGCATGCATGCGTGTATGCTTGGTGGCTACTAAGATATAATCTTATATCCTCGTCTCATAAATATAGACACAGTTTGATTTTTACGATTTTTAAGAAATTAGTAGTTAAAGTTACTTAAATTATGTATCATTACTATCATGTCCTTAAAAGTTTTTATTGGGAAAGAACATCAATAGAAAATTTGTTGTGCTTATATATTGTGATACTATATATAGAAACTGTGTCTATCTTTTTGAGGGACGGAAAGAGTAATTTTTAAGGATAAATTATGCGAACAATTAGGTCAAATCATTCACAACAAGGACGAAATTAGAGGGGACGAATGATCGACCATCTTCTTTATTGTGTCTAATCACTTATTTATATTTTTTTATAGTTTCATCATTTTTACCGTATTTTCTATAGTTTTGCTTCTCTTACCATGTTTCTTTTTATATGTTATTTTTAATTTATCTATTTTTGTCATTCCTTAAAAATATTTCTAATTTTGTCACTGGTTTATAAATAGTAATGAAAGTGGTTCATGTGCATAAAGTTGTATAACTGAAATGCTAATAAATTAAAAAAATATTTTTTGTGTAACTAAAATTCTTAAAATTGAGAAAATATGTCTTATATAATTAATTATAGGTGTATTTTAAATGAAAATAATAAAATCGAGTATTTTGGCAATGAAAATATAAGATATATGTATTTTTAAAATTGAACAGTTTCATCAAAAGCTCCACAACTAGCATAGACTTTATCAGTTTCCATGAAATAATATAACATGTTCAAATTAAGCTTGTGTTGTATCATTTTTTCACTCGTTAACACATATCACATGGAGGATGTTTGGTAATAAGGAAATTCTAAACGATAAGAGAGTTCGGTATTGCCTAAAATTTTAGGACTTTCGATGGCTTGAAGTTTCAGATTAATTAAAGTAATTTGATCTACAGCTAGTTTATGCTATAAACGTAAAGCAAAATTAATTGAACAACTATTGAACAGAAAAAATTAGAGGAATAATTGAACTAACTTGCAACTCTGAAGTGCGTAATTCAACAACTGCAAATTGCATGACAGCCCTTTTTTTTTTATCTGAGTTCCGATGTCCCGATCCATTGGGCATATGGCAGCCCATGTTTTACCTTATTTCTCTAAGATTTTCAAAATAAGGATAACGTAAAATGTACATTCCACACAGACGACTGTAATGGAGATGGCCGTCCACTTCTGTCCAATCACATATAAATAGCATCTCATCTCACATGTCAAATCACGCGAACAAATTCCATTACCATCATTCCATCAAACCTCAGCATCTCCAAACACATTATCTTCTGTCCAACCATGCAAAACCACAGTTTCAAACACCTCCCGAAACGCATCATCCTAGTCCGCCATGGCGAATCCCAAGGCAACCTCGACACCACTGCCTACACAACCATTCCCGACCACAAAATCCCCTTAACACAATCCGGCCTCCGCCAGGCCAACTTGACCGGAACCATCCTGCGCAATCTCATTTCTGAAAATGGTACTTGTAAAAGAAACTGGAGAGTTTATTTTTACGTTTCGCCTTATGATAGGACGCGGGCGACTCTGAGAGAAATGGGGAAGGCGTTTAGGAGAGATCAGAGAATAATAGGAGTTAGAGAAGAGTGTCGAGTGAGAGAGCAGGATTTTGGGAACTTTCAGATAGAGGAGAGGATGAAGGTTATAAAGGAGACTAGAGAGAGGTTTGGAAGGTTTTTTTATAGGTTTCCTGAAGGAGAATCTGCTGCTGATGTTTTTGATAGGGTTTCAAGTAAGTTTTTTTTTTTCTCTCTCAACATTGGCTTTAAGTTTCAAATGAAATTGCTTGATGCGAAATTGTATAATGATTGATTATATGTAGAATCGTCGAAAGGTTAATCTCAGAGTACAATTCAGCTGTAAATCTTTGACAGATCTTTGTTTTCTCGATTCAGCAAATGCAGGCTGTTTCTCTTTGGCTTATTTTACTTGCAGACGAGCCTTGAAATTGCAGAAAAAAGAACTGTACTGTATTATTTTATCTGTAGTTCAAATGTAAAGATGTTTAGATGAAAACTAAAACCTAACCTCTCTCCATAATTACACTCAAGAAGATTTGTATTGTAACACAGGTTCTTGGTTTTGCAGTTTTCTTTGAATCACTTTGGAGAGACATTGAAATGAACAGGCTTCATATGGACCCTTCTCAGGACCTGAATCTTATAATTGTAACACATGGTCTAACTTGTCGTGTATTCCTTATGAAGTGGTTCAAATGGACAGTTGAGCAATTTGAGCTCCTCAATAATCCAGGGAACTGTGAGTATCGTGTGATGCAGTTGGGACATGGTGGTGAGTACAGCTTAGCGATTCATCATACAGATGAAGAACTGGTAGAATGGGGACTGACGCCTGAAATGATTGAGGATCAGAAATGGCGAATAAATGCTCACAGAGGTGAATGGAATGAGAAGTGTTCTTGGTATTTTGATGCATTTTTTGATCCACCAGATGAGACAGATGAAGAAAGTGACGGCAGAGTAAATGACAGTTGAAATATAGTTAACAAGTCGTGCCTGAAATTGGATCAGCAGATTCTTTCGATTCAATCTTGTACTAATTGTACCTTCTACTGATGATCACATCATTCAAAATGAAATCAGCATCATTGAGTCTCCTCTTTAAAGAGATACATAGTGTTGCACCATTTTTCGTTCTTTGACATATATCACATGAGATGTTTGGTAACGAGAAAATTCTAAACGATAAGTGAGTTTCGTATTACCTGAAATTTCATTCTTCCTTAGCAATTGTTAAGGCATAAGCCAGAAGGGTTTTCATAAAAAAAGTTGTAGAGCTAATTAGGCAGCTCAAGGATTGGAAATGGTGGTCTCTGTGATCCATGGCAGGTATAAATGGAGGAATCTTAGGAACTTTAGCAACAATTAAAACATCAAAATCTGCAGGATCTTCAATGGCCAAATATGATCACAGACTACGAAGTGGTTTCTTCTAAGAAAACACAAATGTGAAGGATTACTCTTGCCAAGAAACAAAAATATCGATTCTTCTGGACAAAACAAAGAAGTTTCTCAAATAGGGTATCTCAAAGTTTAAGACCTTATTAAAGTTAGAGCAAACATAAGAATCAATAAAGAATTCCAAATAGCACAAATCTTTATATGAACGTTGGACAACATTCCAGTACATCAAAATTGCATGCTGATTTTATTTCTTCAAACCTTGATAAACAAATTTAAATTTGTAAATTCGTCAGACAAAGCGGAATGTATGTGCTACAATGATCATATGTGTGCTAAAACTCTGGCATACCAGTAGCGGTTGCTGCTGTCAGGCCAAATCAACGTGAAATTCGCCCACAGAGACGCCAGTGAGCTCCTGGGTGGAAAAGCGATTTCTCAAATACCCAGATGTCGCGAACAAGGACCTGGAAAAACAAACTCCGCGAGTTGCATCAAAGCTAAATTGCAGAGAAAAAAGTATGCAAACATTTCACTTATGTTTAATGAGATATGTAAACATTTCACTTATGTTTAATAAGATTTAGAATTCAAAAGCAAGATCAAGAAATGCTTCATCAAGCTCAATATCATGCGAAAATCAAGTGGGATTACACTTACCTCCTTGTCTTTATCCCCAGCAACAATAGTACCTTTGGAATCATATGCTTCAAATTTCTGCAAGGAATAACCGAATAAGCAAAGTAAAAGTCAGCCAAGATTCCAATGAATGTTAAAAAAGCACAAGCAGACAAATCTGATTTTACTTCTTCGAAACAGTATTCATGAATATATTGTATGATTTAAGTGACTAAACAAGCAAACTAGTATAACCAGAGGCAGATCTGCACATCATCTATGTTTAGGCAAACACAGTGAGAACAAATCAGTTAACTCCGCGCTCTAAAAGTAGCAACATCAAGTAATTCTCATTGTGCAGCAATAATATGATTAGTGACAAAGGGATGAACGTCATTGATAGTTTCGTTTGCGGTTTGCCAAGCCCCCTAGGCAATAAATTTCGACGGAATGTTATAAGAAACTAATTCAGGTATATTTGACAAACCTGTTTTGAGAGAATCTCAAGCGTTAGTTGTATAAAAGCTTTGTCTAGGTTATTTTGATCAATGGCAATCTGCAACCAATGGTAAGACAAGGTTATTAACCTAGAAAAGAAACCGTCGCAAAGGATTAATAATTATTTTCTGGTACTCTGTAGGAAGAACTTTAAAAGCAAATAATCACAACTCAACTCATGCAATACTTATTTGCGTAATGAAAAAAATGAACCAAAAACAAGTGCTTGCCAGTCGAGCTCTCAAAGTCCGTATCTTAACAATTGGTTCAATCATTTCCCAATAAATCCTGTGCCACCTAGCCTCTCTTTGTTTAATTTCATTCTTGAGTTCCTGTAAAAAGCAGATATGTTTACACATCCATAAGCTAGAACGCCAAATCAACATTTCATAGCAAAGTTAAAAGGGAAAGAAGCATACAGAGTACATTTTCTCCGTCACTGCTTTCCTTAACGTTGATTTCTCGCCATTTGCTATCAGAGTATTTATCTGGGGAGGGTATGATAGGAACAATAAGTATAAGATTAAAATTAAAATTGAAAACATAATAGTCATTGTAAATACGAAACAGCCTTACCTCCTTGTAAATCTCAACGGCTTCTTTGTAAAATTCTTGTTTGGAGTATCTTGATTTTCTTAACTTGGCAATGGCATATGCACTTTTCAACTGCAAAGACAAAAACAAACATCAAGATACATCCACACTCGGTAGTTTGATAAGTAGACAATACACCAAAATCTAATAAGAAACAATAGCGAGACCTCTATTTTAATATCGTCTTTTGTTCTTCTCCAACCGCTTCTTGTGAACCATCTGACCAGGAAAGAAAAAACATTGATAGGTTTAAGAATTAAGAAGATAACTAAAATGAGAATTAGTAACAGACCAAACTCAAACTCAATTCCCATTTCACTTACCTCCACCAAAATGAGATCTTTTCACGAGGTTCATAAGGTTCATAAATGAATCCAGGACTTGAAATTGCAACTTTAAGAGCTCCCTGCATCATTTTTTTGAGCAGCAAAAAACTTACGGTTCTTCTTCAACTAAGGGGAACAAAGAATGTCTTAGGGAAAATAAGTTCAAGACAGCCTAGAACTAAAAGAAAAGTGCAACAAAAGCCAGATTAGCAGAACCTGCTAAATTTTTGTCGATTCATTAGCCAATTAGCTTAAGCATTTAAAAGAAAAAAAAATACTGACGAGCGGTATAGATGGACAAGAAATAACCATTCCGAAAAAAATCTCTCTGGACTAACGATCAGGCCTAATTAACTAAAACCCAATTAGATATCAATTTTTTTAAAAAACTTGTCCTTTGCTTATCTAAACTCAACTGTTCATCAGACACATATACAATGAGCTAAGATTGACATCAAGTTACAGATCCATCAAACTGAGAATAACGTCAAACAATTAAGTCAACTCACCATATGTCGTGCTTGTGGAGGTGCTTTTATTTGTGTTGATGCTGACCTCTTATCAATTAAGAAGATAGACAATTCAACAGCCTGAAAGGAAAATAGTATACCAGAAGATACTTGCAATGAATAAATACCAGAAACATATTGCATAATCAGCATCGAGACAGGTTGACAAACTGGTCTTCAAATTAACAAAAAAATTAGATTGAGACTTCACCATTGCAAAGCGAATGCTCGTGGTGTTTCCACGAGTCCAAGGAACAGGCATTTGGCCATTATACAAGGATGGAGACATTCTCCATGAGCTGAGATTGAGACCTAGTAACATGAGAAACTTGTGAACAAGACAATTCTTCAGCGTAGATACAAAAAACCTAAGCTAATTCCACAAAATTACTATCAAACTATAAATGCCAACCACAAAAGTTACCATTTGAAGAATGACCATGGTAACTTCTCGAGCTCTTAAGCCTGAGTACACGAAAAGGAACTAAAATTCAGCAAATGCAGCTCCTTAACTTTGCAATAAACCAATATCAGCACAAACTATTGCATCGGTCCAAATTACACAAGCTAAAACAAATATAAATAATCAATCATTACACTCAACACAGGAAACCTTCTCCTTAGCAATCATTCACTCAGTCACATAACATAACCTCAACCAATGAACAACACAGCTTAAATTTCCAATTACACAAAAGGGCATTCTTAAAATTCAAAAAAGAACAAATCTTTCAACTCAAACCAGCAAAAAAAGGCATTTTTTATGCAGCAAAAAAGACATTTTAAAAAAACCAACAAAACAAAAGAAAATAGTAAATGAATGTCACTCACAAATAAGAAGTCTCTCCAGTATGAAAGCGTTGATAAAGTGGACGAAGTGAGTGTAATCTTCTTAAAAGAGCCATCTTTTTTCTTACATAAGTTGAAACCTTTGATGATCCAAAGCCATTTTCTCAACCTTCAAGGGTTTAAGGAGAAATTACAGAATACCATGCAGCTATACTTTATGGACCATTGCCTTCTAGGGCCTTAAAAAGCCCATTAAGAGCCCATAGTTTTGGGACAATGAAGCCAATGTTATGGGTTTGGCTTGTCTACAAATGTCAATGTAATCAATTGGATAAAGATAATTAGCTAAACAATGACATTTTGAGTTTAAAATTATAAAAATATTAATTTATTTTTCTTCATTTTTGTTTTTATCAGATTTTAGTTCATCAATTGTATGAATGTCTGATTTCATGTTTTAAAATACAAAACGTCACTTTTTTATTCTGTCGAAAAAATGAACAGTAATGAACAACAGAGAACATTAAACACACAACCTGACATTTTTACAATTGTAAACTCAACATCGGTCATTCATGTAATTGACGAACTTTGAATTGGCATAAAAAAATGAACAAACATACTCTGACATTCTTACAATTAAAAACACAAAAATGAACATTTTCCTAATTTTTCTAATTTTCTGATCAAATAATTATATTTTTACTTTTAATCAATTAATAATGATGAATTTAGGTGGTGTGATTTACTTTGTTATTTCAACATGATTTTATAATATGTAGGACACCATAGATTTTCAAATTTATATAAATTTTTGGTAATATAGTAATTCATCTGTTTATTTTTATTTTATTTAAGATAATGTTTAGGATATAAATAAATTTACTAAATATGATTCTTTGGAATTTGAAGTATTAACATAATGAGAATTGAATTAAATTTTGAGTGTAAACGGAGTACAATATAACAATAGTGTCATTTCATTTATTGTTGGCTGAAGTTGGACTATACATAAAAGACAATCTTATTTAAAAATGAAAATTAAATCTGATACTCACATAGAATTTGTTCGTCTCCATTTTGATTGGAGAATACTGGTTTGACTAAGTACATATACGGGATCCTCGATTGAAATATTCGAGACGGGGGTGGGGATAATATTGTCTCTATCCCGTGGAAAATTCCCGTTGGAGTCCCGATGAAAAATCTCAATAATCGTGAAGGAATACCTACACTTATCCCCACTATATTATATTTATTTATATATATATATATATTAATTTTTAGTTGAAAAGTGAGTACGAAAATTCTGCTGGTGTCCCTGATACTTGTCGGTAACAGAGATGTTATCCAAAATATCATCCTGATGGAGATGGAGAGATGAGTTTATAATTCGAGAACGGAACATTGATCCCTACTCTTATTTAACAATTTTTTTTAAATGACATCATGTCTGTTATAAGCTAGAAACATCATTAATTTGTGATAATAAGTAATTTGATCAAAATAATTCCTTAATTGGTCATCATATTTAATTTATGGAAACTGTAAATTTGCATTTCAAAGTGGAAGAAATCTGACAGAATGAAGAAACAGTACAGTACAGAACATTTTGGATTAAAAACAAGTTTTTTTTTTTTTGCTATATTACATTCTTACAAAATTGGTAAAAAAACAAACATGTATACAACATTAATGAATTGTAAAAAATATAATTAATAAAAAAATCCTGACAAGTTCAGTTCAATTGAGTTGAAGAACTTGCATCAGCTGCACCAGTGGGTGAACCAGGCACAAATGGAACAAAACCTCTCCCACCAAACACAGGTCTCATGAACCTGTCATCAAACTTTCTCCACAAGTAGTGCACTGTTACAGTCGGATGTGTCATTAATAATCTTAAGCTGCTAGCTTTGTTAGAATTTTGATCGTTTTCAGGCTCGTTTTGATCTCCTTGTTCGATGAAAAGGAGTCTTAAATCTTCCAGACTTGGAATGTCAGTGGCGTCGGAGACCATTGGCTTTCTGTTTCCTAGCAGTGCTTGAATTAGAGGCTTGGTTATGGAGCCAAATACCTGGAAATTTACAAGGGAAATCAGGGTCATGTTGGTACAATAGGAGTGTTTAATTGGTCGGTTTCGGTCACTGAATTGAAAAATCAAAAAAAAACTGACCGATCTAATACAAAGTATATAACCAAAGCAAACCGAATTTTTTGGTTCGGTCGGTTAACCAAATTTTTTCTGCTCAATAGTCTTTTCTTTATTGTAACTAATATTCTTTCGTTTGTTATTTTTTTTAACAATATCTTATTAGTTAAGACAATTTCTCTACTCATTAGCAGTTTCCTTGGTTCGGTCGGTTAACCAAAGTTTCTCACATAGGTTATGTTTCTGGACATGACAAGTTCAAGTGATGTGTAATGACAAAAACATTCTGAGGACTTACAAGTGTGCTGAAGAGAACAACAATTATCGTGGAAGTGATCATTAGTGCAGCATCTGAAGTATCATTGCTTGAAAACTGTCAAGATTTACACAAGTTAGTCCCAATTGAAGCATTGAACATGTTATGTTGAGTACAAGTTGAAAGTTTTGAACTTGCCTGACTATAAGACAAAGCTATGGTGACTGAGCCTCTCATGAATCCTGCCCACCACATTATGAACTGAGATTGAGTTAGCAGAGTTTTCAGCAGAGCTAGGCTGCAAATGACTGTGATTAGGACTATGATTAGTGTAATTACCTGTTGTTTAAACTCGGCTTTCGTGTCGTTTCGCTTCTTAACACAGTTTAAGATGTTTGTAATCGGGAACACAAATGCTGCTCTTGAAACCAACACTAAGGTAAACATTATCGAGCTAACAGCAAGCGAAGTTCCTACACTGAACCATGAATGTTTATCTAATTAGAGAGGAGAAGTTCTGTTTTGATACAGAGTCTCTACGAGAACTAATGACAGGAAGGTTTAGCTCAGTGCGCGCTCGTAAATCAAGTATTCGTTGGCGAAAAAAGATTACCTTGCGTTGCTCGCTTTCCATTTGTTGAGGTCCAATGCGTCCATACCGACATAGAGGAATATGAATGTTTCTGCAATGAATGATAATGTTGCGAATGCATGCCTGAAATTTTCAAACAAAAAGAAGAAGAAAAAGCATCATTAATGTAGCAGAAGCTAGCAGGGCAGTGTAACATGAAAGCAGAGACGGAAACAAAAGAGCTGAGGAGGCGGTCGACTCCTTCATCGTGCATACTCCGTAGTTCCGAATTCTAATCCTTTTACAGCGTATTTTTCTTTAACACCGCCCCCTTGCTTTTTTTTTACTATTTTTAACTTGACTATTTTTACGAATAAGAAAATGAGACGACTCTTACTTAGTTGTGATCCTGGAGCTTTCAGTGACATTGTGCCATGTATAATGTGACATAACAATACCGCAGAAGAATACTGTCAAGATACCGCTGAGACTTAGAAGCTGCAAAAACAGAATTCAATAATCTTCACTCAATAATCCCAGAACAGTTTTTAAGATTTTAAGAGTTGGATTTTGTACAAGAACAAGATACCTCTGCCAACATGTATGACAAATATGCCATGATGAACATCAATGCAACTTCGCGATCAGTAGAATGTCTGTAAAAGATAGTTCATTCATTTCAGAACTCTCCTCCAAAAGATTGATCAATTTCAAAACAGAAGCTGCAGCCACAAGATTCTTACCTTCCAAAGTAAAGTGTTTTTATGATAAAAGCACTCAAAAGTCCAACCTGTTACATTGAAACACAACAGAATAAGATTGTTATCAGAAGCCATTGGAGACTATATCAAGAAGCCAACAGAACCTGAGACGAAATTACTCACTATAATGCCTAGAGCGGTACTGGTGAAGAACAAATAAAGAAAAGTTCCAAGCAATTTTAATGCAGTCAAGCCATCAAATTTGCTGAAATCAATGTATTGTACTGCATTGTAAAGCACAATTGAAGTAGCATCATTCACTACTCCCTCTCCGAACACGACACTGTAAAGAAGTGGTGTTTCATCCTGACTCAGAACCTTCAAAATAAAAAAGTTATGTATCAATATCGAATTCAGTTTCTGTTTTCAGATTCTATCACTGCCAGATTTAACTGAATGCCTAATGAGTTTACCTGCAATGTACAGACCGTGTCAGTTGCTGCCAGTATAGCACCAATTGCTGCTCAGAAATGAAGCTATCATTAAGATTCATGAGAATCACGAATCACTCAACACATTCAGATCAGATGGAAAGTTCCTGATACTTGTTTATATTTTTACTAACAAAAGTATCAGGTGGTTGAAATATGAACATTAGACTCGGATTCGGTGTAGCAGAACTTGTCAGAAAAAATGAATCAATGAATAGTTTTGATTTACCAAAATAATCCTGTGTATTCAGAGCTGTTACACCACAGGCTTTGAAAAGCAAAGAAACGCCTGCAAAATTGCAACAGAAAGAACAATCAAACTCAAATTCAACCAGGATTCATCTATGGAGACGAAGAAAAGTATCACGATTCAGTTTTCAGAAATTCTTTCAATGGCTGTCAATTATAAACATAATTTTAACAAATTTATTGGCAATCTTACCTAAAGTTATGAGACAGAATGAAATTACTGTGCCAACTATTCCAAACAATAGAATTATATTAAAATTCTTGAAGAACTGTTTTTTCTTGACCTGAAATCTGGAAAACAGGTTGAATAATTAACAAATGCGGAATGGATATTGCTGCAAACAAAATCCATAAAAGAGAAGTAGAAACAGATTATACCCAGCATTGAAAATGATCGGAGGAAGCAAATAAAGGAAGAATAAATCCTCATCAAAAACTAATAATTTCGAACTCCCACCATTATTTAGCAGCAAAACTACACCTCCAGCAGTCAAACCCTACACAAAATTCAAATTCATAAACCTCGAGAACTCCGTCCATGGTGGAGGCAACAACTATGACTTGTGAATGAAGAAAATATAACAAAACGACATACCAAGAGAAGTGCAGTGATAGATTCATTAGCCCATCTGTTCTCTTCAAGGAGGTGACCAACGATTATGCAGGCACAGAGAAGAGCAAAGAAGACACACAGGGCAATTATAGTAGCAGTATTTAGAAACGAGGTTGTTTTGAGAAAGTGTTGCAGAGGTAACAAAATTAATGGTATGGATTCGTGAGTGACCATGTTTGAGTGTGTGTGGCATTAAGGAAGATGGGTTTATATTAATAAATAGGAAGAAGGCTCAATTATGGCCTGGAAAAATCGTGGTGAGGTGTATATTAGAGATGATGGTGGTGATGGTGATTCATTTAGCATTGAAAATGGAGGGAAGACTGGTAGTTGCAGGCTAACTGACTTTTAAGTTTAGATGGAGGTTAATTTCATTGATAGTCCCTAAAGTTTGTAAAATACTACTCTGTGGTACTTCACTTTCTAAACAGTTCAATTATGATACAATATAGTCTTGAGTCAGCAAATATTCCAACGTGGCAAGGAAATTGTGCAAGATAAAGATGGAAATATAAATACGAAGATTACAAAAATTTATATCTGGTTAGACTTGTTATAATTGCAGCAAACAATTTAAATATCGAATTATTACTTTCATGGTATTATTGTTAACAAAATTGAATTTGTGTTATTTATGTCGTCTTATAATTATGTCGTCATTGTTACTCCTAATTAATAGAAGCAAATAGCCCAAAAAATTGATATTATTAAAAAATATTTTCAAACAACGTAATACTAAAAAGATTTATAATAAAATATAAACAGAGCAAATTATAAAAAAGAGAAAAAAAACATACACGAAACTTAAATTATTCATATATTAGGTCACAACATTGTAGAGAATGATTGATAGAAGAAGAGAGAAGAAATAATCGAAGCAAGATTTCGAGTTTTGAGAATTTTATTGGAACTGAACGTAGTACAAGATTTTGAAATTCATTTAATTGTTTTCATTGATTTAGCTTAAGAGAAGCAAGCAAATGATGAGTCACATTGAAATCCTGACGTGGCTTGATGTAATGCTGATTAGGATCCTACATGGCGTACTTTTGTCCTACTTTCCCTGCCACATAGGGCTTCTTTATAAGAGAAAAAATAT
>CANYCX012481529.1:0-14181 GCA_948193385.1 Breynia disticha f. nivosa | reverse complement strand
AGGGCCAACAATGCACATTTATTCTATTCATTTTTTGTGATCTTCATGACATTTTATTAGACAAACCATATGATTTTATGAGCTTATGATTCGTTTTGGTTTTATCTAGGTTTATTCAGAGAACATGAAGATTTACCATATTTTGATGGAAAATCATGGCACATTGAGCGAGGCCATTTTGGAGGCTTGAACATAGGAGTCCAAGCGTGGATCGGAGCCTAAAGTGTTAGTCAAAAGGTGCATTATGATAACTCTATTTCTAGCCATGAATAAGAGATGGACTTTGCTTTCAAGAAAAGGAAGGAAAAGTGGGCGAGAAGGTGAGTCACAAACGTGACTCACCATGACCACGTTCGTGACTCACCCCAATGTAGCTAAAAGTTATCCAGAAGACTCACCACGAACGTGTTTCAATTAACCACGAATGAAGCTGGCTTGAGACTCCTCCTTGAAGCAACAAAATATTAGTCATAAGGTGAGTCACGTTCGTGACTCACCATGATCACGAGTTGGACCATTCGAGACAGGCTGTGGAGGTGCAAAATTGAAGACAAACTTGGGCAAAAACATCCTCACGAACATATCTGGAGAGCACCACGAACGTGACTGAAAATCTTGTGAAAAATCGAATCCAATGTCTGGACAGATGACTCACCACGAACGTGGTGCTCTGAACCACGAATATGAGCTTCAAACGTGACATTTTTTTTGCTGGCACAGATGGGACAGAAGAGGCACCACGTTCGTGATTCACTTGAACCACGAACGTGGCTCACTTGCTGAAGGCAAAATTTTAGAGCAAAAATTGGGCAGAATATGGGTCACGAACGTGACCCATTTGAGTCACGAACATGACCCTACTGATGGCTAGCATGGCTCTTAAAAGATGGCCCAAATTACCCTTAAAATGGATGGGTTACGTCGGGGGCACTTCGGACATTTCGCAAGGGGTTGAAAGGAGGCTATAAAAAGGGTTGTTTTAGGGTTAGAAGGGGACTTTTTTTTTTCTTTCCATCTTTCTTAGTTTCATGTCCTTCTTATTAATCTTTGTTTTTCTTTTATTTTTAGCCATGCTAGGCTAAACATTTTGTTGAGATTTTCCTATTATGTAAATAGATTATATGTTTGGTTTTCTTGAATGGATTTTGAGGTTTTGTGTTGAATGGATTTATCTTTGCTTGAATGTTGATTATTTGATTGGGTTTATGGATGAATGATAGTTTAGGCAGTTTGTGATTGATTGCTTGAAGAGTACCTATTGTGATTGCGTTAGAAAGAGCGAAGTAATTGATTGAAGGCATGTGAATGATCCATAGTAGTGACAGGCTAGGATTAGATTTTCATTGCACTTTAATTAATCGAATGCTAGCGTAGAACATTTGATTGCAAACTTGTCTTATCATTCAATTTTAGTAATCATATCCCAGAATTGCGAAAGCCAAGGGATAAGAAGGCTAATCAAATAGTGTTAGCACTGAGTTGGATAGAAATTATCAATCGACACTAAAGTGTTCGATGTGAACAATGGCCTTGCCTAACTTAATGTATCACGAAAGTAGAATATTATTTGGGTTTAAGGACGCAATTTTGAGCATCCCGAAAGGGACTCTCAATTGACGATAGTGCGAGAACACCAACATCATCCTCAGTCCAATTAAGGAACCAAGTGTATGTTATTGAAGTCTAGGAAGACCCAACGCTTTTACTTATTGTTTCCAGCTTTTATTTTCTCCTGCATTTATTATTTTAGTTCAATTCTCAATCCTCAATCTATCATGTTTACTGTTGTCTTTTTCTTTTCTTTTAGCACCAAATCGGATTAGATACCACGTTCCTCGAGAGATTCGATCCTGGGAGTCATACTTTCGCAGTAAAACTACACCGGCCTAGTAAGCTTGCTAAACACCAGTCATATATACATATATACATATACATATACATAAACATATATATATATATATATATATATATATATATATATGTTTATGTATATGTATATGTATATATGTATATATATATATGTATATGTATATATGTATATGTATATGTGTATATATATGTATATGTATATATGTATATATATATGTATATATATGTATATATATGTATATATATATATGTATATATATATATATATTCGTTTGGTGTTACATGGAACAGACAAAATTCTTCTTTAATGGGTAAGTAGTATTCTACCAAACTCTGACTTAATTCTGACATATCTATGTAATCCCAAGAAAAAAAATCCTTAAATTTGTACAACAACCTTATAATTTCCTCATGTAGGTCTAGTTGTAACAAGCGACTAACATAAGTGATTTTTGGATCTTCCTCCATTCCTAGATTTATTTCCTCCAAAGGGTCTTTGACTTGTAGCTTGAGATCTTCTATATTTGCAGGGGCTACTTCTAAGTCTTCCAATTCCATTTTAGCTTCTTCCATGGATGGTATTTCTTCATAAACTACTTAAGCTCCAAGGACCTCTAGCTTATAACGTTCCTTGGATTGTTGCAACTTTGTGTCAAAATCGATAAGTGTAACTTCTTCTGACTTATCTATTTATCATATTCTCAAATGTATATTATCAAACCATTCATAGAAAAACACACTAAAGTAAGTGGACAATGCACTTACCTCGAGTTCCTGCGACTCGATTCGGTGCTAATCCTTGATTCGGTTTCCAAAATCAATCCTTACACATATTCAATCACATTTAAATTATTACACATATATTCAAATAATTCCCTTATTAAAATTCTGATTTCCTCAAAAATCCCCAAATTTCCTAACCCTAGAATCACCAAAACTTCCACCATTCTTACGAAACAAACCCACATTCCTTAACCCTTATGGACACTCATCAAAACCCATAAAACACTATTAATACTTCCTATTTAATTCAGAAATCTATGGAGTTCAAGAGTTTACCTTGTTGGAAAACTATAGAAAACGTTAGGGCTTGTGTTGATTATGTTTCCTTATCGAATGCTAAGAGTTTTTATGTGTGAAAGGAAAGATTTTGAGGTTTGGAATGGTTGGTGAGGTGATTTTTCGTGTTTGGGTTGAGGGAGAATGGCTGGGAATGTCTAGGGTTGGAAATATTTTACTCTCTCTCCTTTCTAATCCGAAACATGCATTTTATTTAAAATTTTGGCAGCCAAAATGGCCTTGGGAATGGCTTTTGGCCGTTCCATGTGGCCGTTCACAACTGAATGGCCATGGGAACGACCTCTTGGCTATTCTTGTGGATGTTCACAGCCACTGGAATTGTCAAACTCCCACTGTTTTCGTACGATTCAAGTTATCTTTGCTCGCCGAATTTTGGGAACATTTTTGGGGCGCTACAGCTCTCGCTCATTAAGAAATTTCGTCCTCAAAATTTGAAGCAATTTAAAGTTAAATAACTTAACTTACTTCACACCTTTCTAACATAAAGCTCCTAGGCCCTTAACGACCACAACGATCGAACATATCAATGAGCAAGAATATATTCTTATGTTCCTAATTGTTTTCACGTACGGTGACAATCGAGGATTCAATTCGATATGTTTTTACTTATTTTACCTCGTAACAATACCACCATTCATTCTATCTCCTTCTCGCTCAATCATGCCTCATTCTTAACGCATTGTATGTCTCTTATAACCGCCATTTAAAGTCCCCACCATAACAAGCAAAATCAACCTGTAACACCTCGAAATTTCTTCTATTTTTAATTCAGATAATGAATTATGAATTAGGATGAGATAGGTATATGTGTGTTGTTTGAATCCTTGCATGTGCAAAGGAAGTTGTGTGAGTTGCGGTCGAAAACCAAGGAATGAATGTACATGTTCTTGGATGATAGTCTAGAGGGTGAATTGATGTATTTTTGGGTGTTGAAAAAGATTTAATTCAATGTTAATTTATGTTTAAATCATGGTTAATAATGTTGGAATGTGATATAGATGCATTGGCAAAGTATAGTGGGAGTAAGTTATGAGATCGGGAAAAATGGAAAGAATAGAGGAGGTACACATTGATGTGTAGGATGGTTGATTTGATCTTGATACACATGTTAATTTAAGGTTAATTGATGTTAATTAAGTGGGAAAGATGTTTAGAATAAGTTCAAGTATGTTTGCTATGGAGATATGCATGTTCGGGACCAAAAGAAGTCAAAAAAATGCGACGTTTAGCAGCCAAGCAAGTAACGTACGTTAGTGTCCAGTTAACCCACATTATTAAAGTTAAAACCTGTATAAGGTACGTTAATTAGGAAATTAACGTTTTTTATTCAATATATTTTCCCAGAAATTCCATTTTCTTAACGTATGTTAATTGGTAAAATAAACATACGTTATCGGGGTTCGGGACATATCATTAAAAGGCCGAGAACAGCCTAAACCGAGCCAAAAACACTATCAAACTTTCTAAATTTTCTCTCAACCTTAAGACACCATTCCTAAGCTTTTCTAACATCAAACCTACCAATAAACAACCTCTTTACAGCGGATTAACAACGATTCTACCCTCCGATCGATCCCTCTTCAGCCTAGGTTTTGGTATTTCGGGACGAGGTAAGATTTGTTGATTTTGAACTGAATTGTGGATGAAAATAGTTGCATTTGGTAGAGTTTTCATGGGTTTTCAGTGTAGATTATGATTCCATAAACCATTTACCTAAAAACATAACAATTGATGAGATTCAAAGAATTAGGGTTAGTGGAGGAATTTCGGGATTTAAGGGGAATTGTTAGATAAATGGAAAAATAAGTATAGAATGTTGATTATCATATGAAATATGATTGAATGTGTGTGAGAAACAACAAGCGGAACCCGAATCAGAGATTTTGGGTCGAATCGAGTCGCGGGAACGCGAGGTAAGTGCTTTTATGCCACTTACTTGATATGTTTGAATTATTAATTGTTGGTTCGTGGTTTTGTGATGCTTCTTGATGTAAGATTAAAATGATTTGGCAATTTATAACCATGTAAATGTAGGGTATGTATCAAATGGCTTACTAATGAGATGCAATTATTGTTAATCGAATGAATGAGCGTTGTTGGCTTGTTTGGAAGGTGTCATAATTTCATGGAAATGTGTAATGTGATGTGTGATATGTTATGGTATCATATGGTTGAGCGATCATATTAATGAATGTCTTCTTTGATTATGCAAATGATAATGCGACATTTGCTAAATTGCGGGATAATGTATGTTAATAGTTTAGTGGCGTTTGATGCCCTTTACATTGTGACAAGTGAAAACTAGAATGATGTTTATTAATGGCTTGTGATTGTATGTTCATTTATGGACAAGTGGTCTGATCGTAAGTATGAAGCTTATGATGAGATTCGTATGGTATGAATGTATATATATTATGATTGCAATGTTGCATGAATTGTGAAGATTAGTTGCGATATGATATGTGACGAATGTTTGGACCCAAGTTGGCATTTGTTAATGGTTTAGCGAATTGTGTGTGAGCATCCATATGCACATTATGACTGTTCCTTGTTGATTAACTATGAACTGGTTGTGAGTTACCACGTATATGTTGATTTTGCCGAGATTTGCTATATTGAGCATGTTGGCTCGGGTTGTGATATGAACGAATTTGTGGAACATTCATTTGCATGTGTTTATAGAAATTTGAGTTGAAATGCATGGAGTTGCATTCATACATATTATATTGTGTTGGCATGAGCACGTGCTTGTTTATGCATTGAGAAAAGGGAGCATATGGCTCAAATCGAGAAGAATGGGGGATTAGCCCAAATCTGTTGAGAACAAAAGAGCTTGCCCTTTCCTGTTATGTTATACCGAGCGAGAGCTCTATGTTGGGCAAGTCCTGATGAATGATATGGGGGTTTAGCCCAATGATGATAAAAATGGAGGATTTGCCCGATTGTGAGACAAATGGGGGACTAGCCCAAATGTTACTTAATTCTGGGCGAGTCCTGATGATTTGATTCCAAGCGAGAGCTCGATGACTTGATGTTGGGCTAGACCCGATGATTTGAGACCCCAGGGTATACATATGTGTGGACAATGCATTAGCATTGCACAAGAATTCACTATGCATACATATTATTGAATGGTATATAATTTGAATGTGTATGAGTTTGGTTATGAAATAAGTATGATTTGTGATTTGATGTTTTGGACTCTTGTATGAGTATGAATGAATCATATGGATGGAAATAATCATGTATGGTTATATGTGAATTGAATGAATTGTATGCTCTATTGGATTGGTTGTGTGTGAGGGTTGATGATTACATGATATGTGTTAAAAAGGTTGAATGTGAAATTCTAGGACTTGTTTTGGTTGCGATCATTGTGGATATGATAATGCTCTATTCGGATTAATGTGTATGTGTGATGGTTTGATGACAAAAAGATAAGCCTAATGGTATGGTGTTGTCTTAATGTTTAATGGATGTATGTGGGCATGTTTAAGTGTAAATGAACATATGTGTGTATGATTGAATTGTGGCATAATGACTTAATAAGGATGTTGAACATGTTTAAGAGGAAAAATGATGGTATTGGTGTGTATAAAATGAATGAATAAGGGTATAGAAAGATAGTCTGATATGCTAAACGAAGGGTAAAGTGTGTAGGTATGATATATAATTCAGATTATGGCAGAATGCTACTGATGGGTGATTAACGTATGTTACTGTGTAATTAACGTACGTTAATACCATTAAACATACGTTAATAAGATGTTAACTCACGTTATTCATGCCTTGGACAAGTATAGATGAACAACGTATGTTAATGACTGATAAACCTACGTTAATTTAGTGAAGAAACCCTATTTTGGCCCGAATAATGTTCTAACGACTATCTAAAGTACACTAATGATTAAGAATGGTTTTCTTAACGAATAAACACTTGAAAGGAAATGTATAAACACATGTATGATCGTTGTGTGTTAACCAATACACCTAAACTATAGTGAAATTGGAGGAGGTTAGGCTGTGGAGGCCGAAGGTTCCCCTACGCATACAGCTTAATAACCTATAAGGATTGCTTACTGAGTATTTTTAAATACTCACCTTGTATTTTTCTATGTAAATATGTGCAGAGTGACAGGTATCAGGGATGGGACTACGTGATTGGCGAGGCTAGCAGTGCGATACTAAAGGTTGGGCTCCCAGTTGATTTGTTTGTGAATGCTTGTGTATCTATACATGCATTAGTATAGATGGTTTTTATTAACTCAGCATTCTAAATGTTTTTCACGACTTCTGCATTTCAGATTATACTTGATGCATAACTTGTGTTTCATGTTGAACAGTTTATGGTTCCATTTTATCTCTCCTCTGACTTCTTTTTTAAAAAGAAAAAAAATAGGTGCAAAAATTAGTTTTATTCTAAAATGAACTTTCTAAAATTTGGCGTCTCACAACCAATTCAAACGAATTAATAGTCCAAGCCGTACATTCAAGACTCTACCTTGTTTACACATTCGTGTAACGTTCTCCATACTCATTACGTACTTGAACATTTTATCGTACACATACTTTGATTAAGGAAGTCATTCCATCCAAGTACTCGCCCTCATTTCCATACTCACCCCTATCCTTGAAGTCTCAACACCATGTCCTACATCCACACAAGAACATAAAGGCATAGTCTCACGTATTATATATCAAACCAACTTTTAGTTTAACTTATCTGAGTCTCTTTCGACTGGCTATTACAAACACACTCAAATTCTCATCTTTTCACACAACCTCTCAAACCACTTTTAGGTAACCTCTACTCATCGAGGATTTTAACAAATACCTGAACACACCTCTATGATTCAATTTTTCCAATCTACTCACTAATGTTCCATTCACCACCTTCATCCTACACATTAAACTATACATACACTTATCTCAATATCATAAACGATCAAAATCACAATTCGTTTATCTCTCCCAAAATATATATACGCTCAGAACCTCCCATCTATCAGGTAATGCCAACCCAAGGTAGGTAAACAAGAACATAAATTTGCGATCGCAAAAGAAAGAATTACAAATGCAGAACTTTTTTGTGAAATGCAAAGAATGTCCTACCTTTGGTCAAGGATAATATGCAGGAAGTCAAAGAATGCACTTCCTCACTCAAAGTACAACTCTGGCAGTACCTTCAAGAGAAAGGACAAACGATAGCAGCCTCAAGGGTCACACTCTACAATTGAATCCTCAAACATACCTTACTATAGTCTCCCAACATCATCAACAATTGTTACTTTTAATACTTTCCTCTCTTTGTATTTCCTCTCACATATTCACTATTGATTTTCTGACATTTGAGTTATTTCGTTATCTAAATTCTCGATCTGCACGTTATTTCTCGCTCATTGCACTTAACCGGGCTTTTGGGATCGTCAAGTTTATTCAGTCAAATCTTTATGCGGAACTAAATCCACACTCACTCTAGATCGCTTTCTCAATTCATGGGGGAATACACTCATACACTCACTAGTTACCTAGGTTTCCTCCTAAGTCCCCAAATCTAATTTAGGCAATTCATTTGCCGCACACAAATTTTTGTTTTTAATTGGTCCGATCACCTTATGGTTATTTGGGAAGTTTTCCCTTTGTTTATAACTTCAATTGACTCATACTAGTTGATAGGTTCCCTCAATCGATCCTAAATGACAACATAAATCATACACATTCACATGCCAAACAACATCTTACATTCACACTAGCTGTATACAGGCCACACACAACATAGTTAATTAATCAATCCAACCACAACATAACTAAGCTATATTAATTTAACTTTACACCACCATAACACATGTCATTTTCTTTTAGGGACACGACCATCAATTTTGACAAATCGATACACGTATAAACAACTTTTTGCCATTCATAGGTACATGTAGTAAACATCATTATTAGCATCAACTTCCCATCATTACATAACCTCACATAAACACACAAGTTCATACTCCGTTTTAATTCAAAAGGCACAAAAATCATCCTACCCTCATTCCAGACAAATCAACATCAATCTCCATACACATACAACTTCACATAAACACATATAATACAGTCTCATCCCATAAAGCTCAAATAGGACACTTTTCATTCAATCACAAATTATTCTCGTATCATGACAAGAGTTTTATCTAGCACAAGGTTGTCTTTGTTATGGTCAATACTCATTCACACTTAACTTTTCACCGAGCACTTAAGTCTTTGTTCAAACCTTTATTACCTAGCTTTTATGTTGGGTATTCTTAGATAGTTTGCCCACTAGTATATCCATATGTTTAGTTTAGATTAAAGTTTGACCACGAAGTCGGGCTGTTGGCAAGCTCACCTTGCCAACCCACGAGTTCATCAAATACACATTCAACTCTCGGTTACTCAATATTCAATTCATCCTCATATCCTTAAACATTTCTTTCTTTCCTTTTTAATTCCAGAAACATTACTAAAATCACCTTTCATGCAATACTCATTTTAGCTTTTACCGGTTCCTCTTTCATGCATACAATAAAGCCAACACATGACAACATTCTATCAACATTTACCATAAAAATCATATAAGCATGTTTCTACATGTTCTACATCTTCAATTCTTTTGTTCATACAGTTTAGCAACCACAACTGTAGTTATACCCTTTAAGAATTTCCATTCTTACCTTCTCTTGATTTTCTCAATCTCTTTTAGTGAGGCTCTAATATATACACCATACCCATTTACAAAAGAGTATATACTCGCTCAACCTTGATTAATGCACACAAGGCAATACAGATCTTTAACCCTTCCCATTTTACTCAATCACATAGCTATTATGCATAATATTGGAATAGATCGCATGAACACGTTCAGATTCATACATGTACATACCATGCACAATTTCACTTGTTTTACAGAAACATCTTTACAATGTAATTAGGGACACGACCACTTTATCCAGATCATAACCAGGCTCAACACAACATACCTCTGGGGACTCGGCGGCTCTGTGCGATACATGGTTGATTAGCTCCAACATTTGAAATCACTATTTCCAAAACCTTATTTGCACACACAGTGCAATGTCCTGAAAATGCTACTATAATATTACGAGAATTCTGCAGAAAAATGCCTAAGTTTGGCCAGGAACAGCCAGCTAGGTCGTTCCTCACGACCGTTTGGTTCCTAGAAAAGGAGGAAACGACCATTGGGAACGGCCACTTGGCCGTTTCCCATGGCCGTTCGGCCTTTTTGGAGGTCGAATTAAAACACGCATTTTGCTTGGGTAAGAGAGAAGAAACATTTTAACCGAACACCAAACCTTCGCAACTCATTTCCCCTCAAACATTAGCACGAAAACACCTTCCCATACCCTCCCAAACCTTAAATCTTGCTTCCAAAACATAGAGACTCGCACATTCCTTCTGAAAATACCAACCGCACGAGCTCTAGGGTTTTTGGATGAGTTTTGACGATTTAAGTCTCGATTTTTAAGAAATTTGTATGTCATTTGAGTGAGTTTATATGGGGTTTTGCTGGGTTTTGTGTGAGAATCAAAATGGTAGGTGTGTGTGGCTTGCATTGTGAGTTTTGAGTATTGATTGAGAATCTTAGATTTTAGAAGTGCAGAGAGTGATTAGGAATTCTTGTAATGTGGTAGGTAGAGTGATTAATGAGGTTAATGTGGTTCATAATTCGTGTAGGTATCGAGTTCTACTTCGAACAGGAGAGCGGTCGAGGAACTTGTTCTTGGAGCCCGAGGTAAGTCTGTTCAACTCTTACGATTCATAGTATTAGCCTTGCGTCGGATAATATCATGTTGAGAATGGTTGTTGTTCGAATATTGATTGAATTGAATTTGTAAAAAGGAACTTATGCTTAAACTCCTTGAAAATGGTATTATGCAATGGTCTGAATTTGAATGGTTAATGTGAAATGTATGTGTGTTTAGACTAGATGCTTTATGAAGGGAATAAGGTCATGAGATTGGTTGATGTTGAATTGAATGGTTATGACTTGTATGGTGTGAAAGTAAAATGGTTGTTTGATTGTCGTGTTTGGTTGTCATATTTAATGATGATTGTGAGATTAGAAAGTGAATTCAATTTATGTGTAGTATGATGATGAGCAGTATTGTTGATGAGATATGGAAATGTTGCATTCATACACATATGATATGTACACATGTTTAGTAAAATATATGGATTTTAAATGTGGGAATTTGCCAACCGAGAAAAAGCTCATCATTTATATGGGGATTTGCCAAAAATTGAGGGAAAGCTCAAATGTGGGGATTTGCCAATTCGAGCGAAAGCTCAACTGTTTATGTGGGGACTTTCGAAACTTGAGAGTGGACTCTCTCATGCGTGTAATAAGACCCGGGGCATGCATTTAGTGTAAATTGCATTGACATTGCGTGATTGTACATATATGTGAACCTTGGATTGAGTTGGATATGAATATGTATGTGTATGTGCAATGCAAATGAACTTATGCTCGTTGATTAAAGTTGTGGAAATGGCTTATGAATTGGTTGTTTATAAATGTGTTCAATGTGGACTAATGGAAATGGCATGGTTATGTTGAGTAATATGTGAATTTGCTTGGGAGATAATGACTTATAAGTGTGCTTAATGTTTGGAAAGGATACAAGTGTTGGAATGCAATCTGTGCTGTCTTCTGCAGGTGCAAATGCCATGGCCGTTCCCTTGTTAATACTAGACAAGGGCCAGAATGGCCAAGTCAAACGGCCGCTATGGCCTTTTCTCTAGGCCGTTTCCCCTGTTTTAGCTGCTAAAAAAAATAATTGCTGTGAATGTTTGAGTTAATGGGATTGGTCTATTAATTTTCTAGGATTAGCGAATATATATGTTTGTGTGGGAATTGTTAGGCACGAATGCTACGTTGTGTCACGTGGGCACAACTGTATTTGACGAAAGGTTTCCCTGCGCATTCAAGATAATAATCATAAGGGTTGCTTACTGAGTATTCTTAATACTCACCTTCTATTTTGCTGTGTATATGTGTGTAGAGCGACTGTAGCGTGGTGCATGATCTTTCTTTTTGTGCGGAGCGTGTACGTGTGATACTTGCAGCAGGTCGGCTCCTAGTGGATTTTTGGATGCACCATACTTTTGCATTTTGTATAGACTATAGCCATACACGTGAGAGTATAGGCTTGGCACTTGCATTGTTTTAAACCAAAAACCATTAGCTTCCATATTTTTCATATTGATTTGCATTTGGGCCAGTTTAAACGAGATGCATGTATGTCAGTCTTTTTATATATTCAAATATATTTATTAATTCATTTTCATAGTGTTGTTTATAAAAAGAAAAAAAATGGGTTCGAAAATTGAGGTTTAATAGAAATTAACTTTGCAAAAATGGGCTTCACATACAATGATGCAATGAAAACAATTTGTGGGGTTCAGTCCGCATGGAATCTAATCCCCACTTTGATACCCCTAAATGTGATGCCAAATTTTGCAAAACTAATTTTTGAATAAACCTGGAATTTCACTCTATTGTTTTTATTTTTAAAACACAAGTTATAGGAGAGAGAAAATGAAAACATAGTTTTACAAAACGTAGAATACAAACCACAGTGGATCATACACAAATGTATTTCAATATGTAGAAGCAAATAGAAAACGTTTTACATGCCATGTTCAAAATCCTCACAAATGTCATAATTTTACAGACGCATAAAACAAACATAACAAAAACCCTAGGAGCTCGACCTTCAAGAAGTATCGCCCGCTAGCCCTGCCAAAACGTCGTCTTGTCCCTGATACATGTCACTCTGCACACATATAAATAGCAAAACAAGGGTGAGTACATAGAAATACTCAGTAAGTGAATCCCTATAGTTGTTATGCTGAATGCATAGGGGAACCTTCAGCCTAACATGGCCTAGCCTCCACACAATTATAATTATATCCAAATCATAATCATCAATTCTCTCATAATATATCAATTAGCCTATCACATGCAAAGCAACATTTCGAGAATCTTGCATAATCAATCACACAACATCCAGTCATAACCACATTCATAAATCTCACATAAAATCAGTAAAACATTATTGAGTCATCTTACTGCTTAAATTCATTCATGCTCATAAACCAACCATACCACAATCATGCACATTAGAATCATCCCACACAAGCCAACATCATATAATATCATATAGCTCAGCTCATTCAACAACACATTCAAATCATGAATTCATGCACACTCATTAGACAAACACAAGCCAACTCATATCAGATCTATAGTCCATACACAGTCATTTCCATGCAATTCAATGCCATCTATGCAAAGTGAATAAGAATGAAATGCTAATGCATTTCCACACACAAATGCTATGCTCCAGAGCCTCAAACATAGTCAGAGAGAGACTTCACTCGATCTGTGTTGTATCAAATCAAACACAGTTAGAGAGAGACTTCACTCAATCTCCACTGTCTCAAATCAAGAAAGAATCTACTCTCAAAGAAAGTTCATCACATAATCAATAAAGAACATTCATATCGTGTATATGACAATGTAAACATGATTCATCATAACACATTTCCATATACTTTTATTCTTATGATACATAGGAAAAGCACACATTAGTAAGCATCCCCACATACACCTAATCATCATTCTTTCTTTTCAAAACTTCTATTCTTTTCTATAAATCATTTTCCACATAAATCACATACAAAAATCATACAAGATTATATGTTCATATCCATACCATTCATAACGGACCATTTATATAACCCATAACATTATCGCATATAATTCTTTAAGCATCTAAATCAATAGACCAACCCGTGTCAATTTACCCCTCTTAACTCTCCAATTTAAACAAATAGAATAAGGGAACAGCAAAGGGGAATGGTCAGACTGGCCATTCACCTAGCCATTCACCCGTTCCCTTGGCTGTTCACACCTGCTGGGCAACTAAAATAGCATTTCAACACTTAAGCACCTTCAACAATTAAATGCACACATTTAGGCCAAACCATATCAAGTTCACAAAACATCAATCATCGCCACATATGAGTATTTTCATTACCATAATCAATTATGCAAAGCATACATATAATCCATAATAACTAACTCATCATCACGTTAGAAACAACCATTCACAACCCATTTATCATATTCTCAAATGTACATTATCAAACCATTCATACACAAACACACTAAAATAAGTGGAC
>CANYCX012481448.1:0-16863 GCA_948193385.1 Breynia disticha f. nivosa | reverse complement strand
GTTAAAATGTTTGTATAACATTGTTAGAGGATCTACAAGTGGAAACAATGTTGCATGGTTCTTACATAAACCAATAGGGTAGGAAACATGAACGCAAGTTTTTCATGTATAAATAGTTAGAACTATTATACGAAGAGGAGTTTTGGGAAGATATATTTTGAGTAATATCTATGATCGAACTGCCTCAAAAATATATGATGATCTCAAAAGATAGTCATACTCAATAACTTAAAGAAGCTAATTGAATACAAGTATCGTTTGAGTCATGAATGACGTTGTTGCATTGGAATTACGAACTTAGAGTACATTTATAAGTCCATGAGAGATTTTATAAGTAGATTTGTTAGTTAAAATCTCATGTGAAAAGAAATTGGTTTCTTGAGAATTAGTGACATGGCAAATGTCTGTGACATGTAGCATTATATGTAAGACTATTGTGTGTAGTTTTAGAGAGCATGTTGATAGAAGTAACCTACTTAAATGGGCATTTTACTTGGGTTTTATCTTTGTGATAGAATGCCAAGATTAGGTAGTTATTGGGAAACATACAATAACTGAAGACCGCTTAGAAATCGTATCATTGAATACGTCATGACATGTTGGGTCATGTAATTTATAAATGTGTGAATGTGAATTTATAAAAGCAAATACTATGTAAAGCTAGCCTAGTACTTAAGTTCTGTCAAATATCAGAAGCGCAGTCCTGGAAAAGGCTAAAGGGTGTACTGAGGGCAGGTACTATGTGCACTGAATACCAAAGCTTTTGTGTGATGTAATTTTATAAACATGCGTTCATAAGTTGAGAATACATCACAGCACTATTCAGTATAGTGTGTATAAGCCGACCAAGGGATGAAAAATGATTAAATTGAAATTAACCTCAATTTTCCTTATGTGAGACCCAGTAGAAGTCAAGTGGATTTCTACACATTCCCTTCTTACTTTGATATTATTGTGAAGCATGTATCATAGTGTTTAATTTAATTAGTTGTACAAATAGGCTACACTAGCTACTAGTGTGCAAATGTTAAATCTTTGGTTAGATGCTATGACATATGGTGGATCAATAGTAAAGGAGGAAGATTATTTCTATAGATATCACTCGAGTTCATATAATGCAGGACCCAAATTACTGTGTTCTTGTGGAAAATTTGATCAATGTGGTTAATCACTGGCTCCTACAAGATATGTAATTAGTGTTTATGACAAAATTTCGTAAGATCAAAGCGAGTCGAAATTGGTGATATTAGGAAAGTAATATGGGGAATAATTAAATTTAGCCAAGAATAGAAAATAGCGAGTAATCTTCTATTATAGTTGAACTGCTTAACCGCTAGAAGCTCATTTCTTTGAAGGTCGTGCACCTGCACTATATAAGATGGAAAATGATCCCTAAAGAGAGAATCTGTACTCGCAATCGTCATATGCGAGAGTGAGATGAAAGGATAGTTTATTCCGCCCATGACATTTGGGTTGTCAAATAAATATAATTAAGTTAAGGGACTTAATTATGATTTATTTTACTGAAGGATTAAATTAGAAACACTTTTAGTTTAGGGACTAAAGTGTAATTGTGCGTAGAAGAGTACCTATTCACCAATAGGTACCTCCACTCTATAAATATACTTCATTCCTCCATGTTTCCCACTTGATTCCATTCTTCCACCAAAGGAAGAGAGAAGAAAAGAGACACTTTTCTTCACAAAATAACCAACTTTGTGGTTATCTCGGGTGATTAGTTTTTGGTGTAGGATCGGGTACGAAACATTGCATGTATCCCAATACGTCTACACCTGTGGATACGAGCGTTCCCTCTACGAGGTATCGTTCTTCTTCTGTTGCATTGAACGGAATACTAGGTTTGCATTTTTGTTCTTTTTATTTAATGCTTAATTAATTATGTGTTAATTAATTCATATTATATATATATATATATATATATATATATATATATATCATTTTTCTTTCATATATGAATAAAAATTAAGAACTCGACAATCATTCTTATCTCTATTCTTTTGTGATCATTTATATCGTGTCTTTTACGGTAGACATTTTCCTTTTTCCAACCTAGTTATTTCTCTGTCTTAAACTCTCAATATTTCTTTCTCTTGTATTTCTCTCAAATCTCTCCCTACTCTCCTTTAAACTTTCTTGCTCCCTTTCTTTTCCTTTCTACTTCTGGTTTCCTTTTTAAAGCTAGTATCATTTTCCTCATCATAATTCAATTTCCAATCCTCACTATTAATCTGCCAAATCGTGGAAGTACACGTGGTCACCATATAATACACATTGCAATGGCCACCACACATTTTTTTGACACAATGTATAGTCCACTGCACGTACTCTATCTCCCTTGTACTTTTTATTTTTCTGCAATAATATTCCTTTTATGTATATTTATTATCAACTAACAATTAACCCCTCATTTTCATTGATTTATCAAATTGATTATTAATTTTGTTAATCATTTTATTAATTATATGGTTTTATGATGGCAATGTTACACACTCCTTACCTCTTATATCGTGTATCATTCTTAGAAAGTAGGAGTTTGGATTTTTGATTGGTTTTTTAGTTGGAATTAAAGACTTTAACCTTTTAACTTGTTTTACTTTAACTAGAACACAAGTATTCAAATTTAATTCAATTGAAAGACATTCTTACTTAATGATCAGTCTTGGAGTTTATAAATAGACCTCCTACTCATCAAATTTGGCTGTCCATGCTTTGTTTCCTTGTGATTGCCAAAATTTCTAGGGTCCTAAAATACTTAGACAGTTTTGATTATAGTTTAATGAATCAAAGAAAGAATTTAACCTTTGTTTTGTAAATGTTTATGTGAAAGTAGAGGAGAGTTACTCAAGGATTGTCCTTGTTTAATTTTAAAATGATAGAATGGTATAATTTTCTCATGGATATGCACGAAACATATTTTAAAAAAATTTGAAATGTCCACTTGAAGAATATGAGTAAAGATCAACTACCTATTAAATTTTAAACAATTACCAAGAAAAATAAAACACATTCCATAGTTAATCCTTAAATTAAGGAATCAACGTTTATCATCCCACCCATCAATTGAATTTTTAAAAAACATATCTAGAAATCTTTGTAAACTACAAAAATGAACATTTCTACATTATACAATCCTCAAAAGTACTACAAAAGATGAAACAATCCATACATGAACTAAGATTATTCCTATTCAAATGTGTTTATGATAATTTTTTATAAATATAAATTGTCTATAAGTCATATTTTTAATTTAAAGAGAAAATTATACATTTCAGTTTATATATGCTCATTATATAATGTGTCATCAATTAAAAGTGTTCAAACAATTGTCTATAAGTCATATTTTATTAATTTGGAAAGAAAAATGTATATTTATGTTCATATAAGTTCATTATATAATATATCAACAATTAATATTTATAAACTAATGTGCAAACAAAATTCAAATTATACAAAACCTTATGAACAAATTTTTTCAAACTAATATTCAAATATGTACATATATGTTGATGAAGAATGTACATTGAAAATTTTAAAAGAACTACAACAACAAAACAAAGTAATTGAACTAAAAAATGAACTCATTATAAAAGTTCTTGTGTTCATTCATGGTCATCCAATTATAAATCAATCCTTGACTCACTAAAAATTCAATACTGTATAACAAAAAATCTCCATGACAAATCATGATAGTATTTCATGTTCATATATGTTCATAACTAATGATAATATCCACTAGCTAAAAATTAGGATATATACAACTCAAATAGAAAATTAACTTATTTGCTAAAAATCAAGACAAACACATGGCACACACTACAAGATTCTGCGTAATTAGCGTCCAGAATTTAGCGACCAAAAATTCTGGACGCTAAATTCATGCATTTAGCGACCACGCGGTTGCTAATTAGCGTCCACTTGGTCGCTAAATGAATTTAGCAACGACGTTTTTAGCGACCAATTTTTTGTCACTAAATTTGGTCGCTAAAAACTGTTGTTTTAGCGACCAAAACGTTGGTCGCAAAGACCGTTTTTTTTTGTAGTGACAATCTATAAAATAGAACAAATATTTCTAGCTAATGATCATATTCACTTGCTAAATTTGAACTTTTAACATGAAAATAGGCATAAGTGCATGAAAAATATTTAATTGTATTTTAACACATATATAAATATAAGTGGACATTCTAAAAAAGATGAATCGAACAAGACGTGTATGCCTTTGTAGCCATTTTTAAATTCACAACAGAATAAATAAACGCTTCACTAATGGATTGTAAATCCAATAGTATCTTTCCAAAGTTTCTTTATTATCTCCTTAATCGTTTCTCGAAAGTCTAATTTAGGAATGTGGATCAAGCTTCGAGGTTTAAGTGCAAGATATGCATGCCTTCCTAGTCTTATTCCTTTAATCAAATATACACCTAATTTCAGAATGCATCCAATCTCTAACATAGCATCCGATGGCAATGGTAAGCAATTCAACATGTTTATGATTACTATTATTACTACTGCTCCAAATAATTTGAATTCTTAGCATGAAGGCCCTCCCATAAAACAAAACCAAACTAACTGAAAATATAAAATCTAAAACCTCTGTTTGTGATATTATCAAAGTTAGAGTTAAGCATAGTTTGAAATAAATTATGTTAATAGAAATAAAAGATGAAAAGGCACCATATAATATATTTATAATGAGAAGTTTGGGAAGCATAAGCATCCCACACTACCTTATTTATTTATTTATTTATTCTTTTTTATTTCACCGCACCAATATAGCCTGCACTCCTACACTCTTTGCCTACCCCATTACTCCTCCACCAATATAACATAAATAAATTTCATTAAAATCGGATAAATCCATGCTCACAACCTCACCACTGTGTATCATGTAAATTCTCACACTCAAAGATTTGTTAATCAAATTTCAGAATACAGTTTAAATACTTTATCGTCCTTAAATTTTATTTTAATTAATTATTTTGGCCTTTATATTTTTCTATGTTTCTTTTGTAGCTGCTAGTTTATTTATAATTAACTATTTAATTGGCTAATAAGGCTTCATATTTTGTGAAAGTTTACTTCTTATGCTATTTCATCCAGAAGCTGGCACAAATAGGCCACAAAATGGTCACCAATTAATGATAAATCAGTCACTAGTTAGCAAACATTTTCTCAACAAATTTCAAATATTGCTCCATTAAAAGCTAGTCCAAATTTTTCATATAATTATTACTCATTAAAGCCAAATTTACTTCTATTAGCAATCATTTTGTCTCCAAACTGCAAATGCTACGCATTCAAAGGCTAGTTAAGATTTGCCACAAAATGGTCACTAATTAAGAACAATTTGGCTCCAACAAGCAACCATTTTCTCACTAAACTTCAAATTTGTTCCATTCAAAGGTCATTCTGAATTCACCATAAATGTTTGCTAAAATTAACACACCCACTATGTAACTAAACACGCTCACCATGTACAATTCAAAAATATTATACAGTTTCTTACACGACGTATTATTTACCACGTAGTTTAATAGGTAGTTAACATGGTGGATAACAGAGTCATGTTAACATGTGTCTCAAACCATATACTTAAAATTTTATATTGTATTGTTACAAGGCATATAGCACGTCAGTGTAGTAGGTCGTGTAACATTAGTTAAGGTATTAATTGAGCTACACAGTTTGCAACATGCCCATATTTTTGCCCGTGTAACTCAGATGAACCCTAATCAGCAATATTTAGTCTCGTAAAGCATTGTATGCCTAATTTTACTATCCACAAACAGTTAACGTTCATTAATCGATTGCAATAAAATAATAAAAATATTTAAAAATAAAGAAAAATAATAACATGAATATTACTTGAGGAGAGAGAGAATATCGACCGAAGCTTCAGCTTGAAACGCGATTTTGTGAATCAGTAACTTAGTGCGTATACTATTGTTAAACATAGATTCAGAAGTGAATGTATTATTCCATTCATTGTATAGGTTCTTAATTGTTATTAATTACTTCATTACTGAGTTATCTTTAATCATTGGTATCAATATTTACCTATATACTTTACAACAATTAGTCTTTGCCTTAGTTTCATCTTTTATATTTTCTTTTTATATCTCTTATAATTTAGTTCTTAACCGATGTATTTTTTTTATTTTTCATTCTTACCATATGATTAAGAAAGTCTACACTTACTTCTATCATTGCATAACTTATGATATACCATTGCTATTTATATAGACTTGTTTCTTTAAACTTTATCCTGCAACTCTTACATTATTCACATATCATATATTCATCTATATACCTCTATATGTAACAACCATATAATTATTACATTCTTCATTGAACTATTAATCTTATATATTCATCAAAATTTTTTCATTATCATTGAGCTATTAAATAGTACCATGTAATAAATAATTATTGATAAATCATTGACTTTGCAATTGATAAAAAAATATTCATACAATTGTATAAGAAATCATATGCAAATGCTTATGAATTTAATTTAATATTTTTTTTATTGATCAAAACTGAAATTTGATAACTTCATTTCATTTCACTTTTATATTTTTTTCCCATTGCACATTTATGCATCTTTCCATTGAACCTTTATTCTCCTGCCCATTACTCCTTTATTTTAACCTGAAGATCCATTATACACGTTTTCTTTTATACGACCCATGGGTCTATTAATTTAAAATCAAATTGATGCGATCACATTTCTTCTTAGGTTAATTTCATATTAAAACGATAAACATATGAATTGCAATAACAACATTCCTATATAATAATTGCATGTGCCCACTACTATTGTCATTGCACATATGTTCATAACCATTGACATTGTCATTGTCGTTACCATTATCATATTTTTAAACAAAACAAAACACACCTAACAACACACTCACGTAATCATTGAACAATTGTCATTGTATCATAATCAAACCATTGAAAACCATTGCAAACAAGTGCATATATCCATTATAACCATCTATTAGAAACCAATAACTAACAAATAAAACAAAATACTTCAATTATTGGTCAATCATGACATCAAGTGCTCTCCTAGCATGCCACATCAATTGATTTCAACCCTAGTAATCATCTAATTATCTATCATACTCATATAACATTTGTTACTCTCAAATTTATCATATGTTTTAATTGAAATATTTATATTATTAATTTTTCATTAGAAACTTTTTGCAAATTACTTTGACACCTTTATAACCTCCAATACATAAAATAAATTAGATTGCAAATGTATAATATATGTATGAACTATATCCAATGTTCACATTAAAACATGTCTCAAAATAAAAACCATGCAACATGCAGAAGTATATACCAAAGCTCATTTACAAATCTGAAGAGTAAAAATCTTACAACCATAACATGACAATTTTTCCAAGAATATGAATGAAATCAAGTAGCCAAAATATCTAGATGAATCCCCAACCTCTTATTTCGACATCTCGAATCTCAAAGTATAAAAGTAATGTATGAATCCACTATATAGCCTCAGTGCTCTATTTTCACGTAATTTCATAAATTACAATATATGAGTATAATTACTCAGTAAGTACATATGTCATGACACTTGCCTACTATATAAAAAATAATGCAATCATTCTTTATTTGACAACACATAAAATTGTTATCATCTTTTATATGATTTTACTTTAAAATCATGTATATTATGAAACCACTAGTACTCTCTTGTTGGTTGATCTTAAGTGATCTTAATCCCTTCATTTAATAATTCCAATTATGCTTTAGAAAATTTCTAATTGTTTGGTAAGAAATATTGAATTTTTATGTATTTTAAGGTTACATAGTCTGGTACACGGCCTAATCTTGTCTTAAACCGTGTAAGTCTACTATGTATTTTCACAAAATTTCACCTTGCACAGTTTTCAACACAGTTTACAGAACACATGCCTCAAATCTTGTAAGTATACTGACTAATTCTCACACAATTTTTAATCTTTCAAGGTTCATACTAATGTTGTCATAGACTTATAAGCTCTTTAACAAATAAAAACACATTTTTATTCATGTGGAACCTAGCATGGTTTACACAAGTGGTGCTACAAACTGTGCAAGACCTCTGGACTAATCCAATCACAAAATTTCATAATATACATATTTGGAATTCCATTCAATAGATTCTCACACTTTTCAGTATCCATAAATAAGAAAATATCGTCATTAAATATGTTTACTATACAATAAACACAATCTAATCATATTTAATCATGGTCCAAATAGTTTTCAAAAACTTGAGCATAGAAAAATCAAAACAGCATTTTCAATAACTCAGCGACATAACTTATCATTCTTAACTCAACCATAATTCAAAACTCAAATCACAGCTTCATTCCTTTCAAAACACCAACTCCATAGCTCATGACTATTCAACTCATTAACAAGTTCATACTCATATAACCAAACAACACTCATCCTTATTATTTAAAATTTCACCACTTGTATATGGTGCATCATTCCTTAATAAAAACTCATCGATCAACACATCCAATCATCATATCATGAAATGGACACATATATCTAAAATCATATCATCATTTTTAAAATTTGTCATAGAAAAACATGATGTTAATATGAATGGCCTCTCATTTACCCTCTGGTACTCAAACAAGATATAACCTTTGGTATTTACATAATTGTCATACCCTCCAACACTTATTTGACGCTCAAATTTATATTCCCTTTTAAATTACAATTAAACCTTTTTACAAATTTTGGTATAAATTTTTCCAAAACGAAAACATCATTCATAATTCAAAACCTAAAATTTAAATCCACGCGTCAAAGCCCTAACATGAAATCTCACATGAATATATATATTAGGAAAAATGAATTCAACTATTCAAAAAATGAATACAAGGCGGATAAGACAATTTAAAACATGATTTACAGAGCTTTCTGCTCAAGGACAAAATAAACAGTTTGAAAAGCTGAACACAAACATCAATGTAAATCTAAGTTGATCCCTCAACCTTATCATGTGACATCTCCAAAAGTATTAAGCGTGATATAGGGATCTATGTGGCAGCCTTTCAATCTACAACCATAAGAAATCATACAAAAATATACACAAGTATTAAAACTTAGTAAGTACATACTTCTACATCACTTTCCTAACCATATAAAGCTTAATACACTCGTGATTTCATGCATGCACACACTTTTAAGTTCGTTTCCTTATCTTATTTACTAAGAATTTATTAAGTATATTATATTCTCTTAAGTTTTTTATTGTGATTTCTTTTCCAAATTCTCACTAAGTTACAAATATGTTCGTCATATTTTAGACCTAAAATCAGATAAATTACATAGAATCCTCACTGTGAATGGTTTGGTGCACAGGCTACCCCGTGTATGCACCAATCCGTGCATGTTCTATGCAAATACATAAGTGTGAATGGTTTGGTGAACAATTTGTGCAAACTATGTACTAGTTCATGCACCTCTAATTTTCAACACTCCTCAATCTGTTTAAAATAGGATCGTCGCATGGATTGGCATACAATTTACCCAACCCATTTTGTAGACCATACACACTCATTTTTGCACCAAAACATCAAATTTTAAGTCACATGCATTCCATTTCATTCTTATACCAATCATACATGATTCTAACATCTTTATCAATCTTTCTAAGTCATTTAACATGACCATCACTCTTTATTTATACATCAAATGTTATATCACAACAATCTCAAAATCTAATTAATTCATCATGAGAGCATTGCATACATAATATTATGCATTCATTTTAAGATTCATATCTTTATGATTCACAATTTCATATTGCATGTATCACATGATGATCTATTTTGCATATCTTTCCAAAAATTTCATAAACATCAATGATGAATTATGATGAATGCCTCTATCTTTGTACCATCTGGTGCTCTTAATATCATGTGTACATACCCATTGGTACCATTCTCATTCATGCACCATTTGGTTCTTCATATTTTCTTGCCTCCATTGATGCCTATTTTTCCTATGTATCTGTTGACACCTCTAATGAATTCTCTACATCCATTGATACCTCTACATGACATTCATATCCATTGACAACTCTAATGCAACCTACATGTCCATTCACACCTTTAGTGCAAAATGTATTATGATGTTATGATCACGAATCCAAATCCATAATAATGTAATCAACTATATACATGTCATAAATGCATTCACAACAAACAATAGTCATACTCATTTGTATCAACTCACACAACCTATATCTTTTCTTAAAAAAAACAAAGGATAATACTCAAAACATAATCAAACCATCATACTCAACACTATTCTTAGGCTCAAGGCCAAATACACAACTCACATCATCTATTGTCAACTACATTTTTCATGCAACCCCTCCAACTCTGCTTCATCACAAACTCCTAAGAAGAAGAACATATCATACATGAATAATCACACAAACTAAAAAGCATTACTTTTTATCTTTTATGTTCAAAGTGTATTCTTTTTTATCATTCTAACCCTTCTCCCATCATTTTATAAACATCCTAATGTTCAAACGTTGTTCCTTCACCATGCAGTGTCCACCTTTACTTCTTAACCCTGCCTACACAACTCACTTCCTCTATTCCATCCTCTACCACCTTAAGTTACAACTTTCGATGTTTCTCTAACCCATCTGATCACTATACATGGTTTTAGAACTCGTTTTGTCACTCTCTTACTCTTAGCTCTTCATAAAGACCCTAGCTTTCCTTCTTACAAAAATCACTAACCCTAAGCCAATTTCATGACTTTATCAATCCTCCACTCACACACACACACTTAAAATACCATGTTAACAACCTAAATTATATTTCTTTCCATTTCTTTCTTTTCTCTTTTACAAAACTCCTAGCAAGTTAGAACTTACCTTGAGAGAGAGTTTTTCCTCAAGTGGTGAGAATCTTCTTGAGGTAGGTTATAGAGCTTTTAGTGTGTTGAATGGTGGGAAATGGTGGTATAGTCTCTAGTTAGGGTTTTGGGGCTATAGGAATGTTGTTTGTGGGTCAAAAAAATGTGTTTGTATGCTTGAATGAAGTTTTACCTCAGTTCCGGCCAATTTATCACCAATTCACGACCCAAAAGATCAGTGCACAATTTAGGTAGGTTACACACTAGCCTGTTTTATTTAAACAGATCTTAAAATAATCTAGGATCGTCACATTTTGGTTTACAATTTGCTCAGTTGTACACCAGGCCGTATTGCTTCTATTTTGTCCATTTTTGTGTCTTTTTGTGTACAAAACTTAACTGGTTCTATTTTATTATTATTCTAATTATTAAATAAACTTACTTAAGATAAACTTGAGGTCATTACAACTCTTATTATAAATATATATCCAAAAGATTCCTCTCACTCTATCGTGTTTATAGAACATGGTCATTTGAAGGCCTAGGACACTAAGGCAAAGGCCTATGCCCTGATCGACTATACAGGCTCTTAATAAGTCATATTAATTTGAATTTATTTAATTATGATTTTGAAAAAAAATGTCAAAGGATATTACTTTAATTTACTACCATAAAGTACATAACAAGTGAATAATTCACAACATTATTGCATCAACATCCTTTAGATAAAATTATATAAGTGTAGTCTAACCAAAATATGAGAAGGGAGTTGAATCATGTTTCTCCAAGTTTTGAATTCTTTGTAAAATATTCAAAAACATGTAGAAGTAATTAAAGCAAGCAATGAATAACATGCACGATTTAGAGTGGTTTGGCTCTAACTGGCCTACTCCACTACCTTAGTCTCCCAATTAAGGATTTTTAGCCTACTTTACTAAGTTTCACTTTCTTGCTAAGTAATTACAATCACTTTCTAGCTAAGTGAGAACTCTTACAATCACTTTCTAGCTAAGAGAGAACTCTACAATCATTTTTTAGCTAAGTGAGAACTCTAATTTCACTTTCTAGCTAAGTGAGAACTTTACAATCACTTTCTAGCTAAGTGACAACTTTATAATCACTCACACAAGCTGTTTACAAAGTTACACTCAACAATCTTAAGTTGTACAAAGAATGAGAATAAGACTTTAAGCACAAAATGTGTTTTCTCTTAAGATGGATGATTTTGATGTAAGCAAGTGTTTCCCTGGAAACTCTATGTTTCCAACACTATTTTGTGGCTTAAATGCTCCTTTTTATGTATACTAGCCATTAGACATATAGTATGACTATTTCCCAATCAAATAGTCTTTATTTTTGAATAGGCATCTCAATAACATTAGTTTCGTAACGGATATTACCAATGCCTAACATATGTTACAATACCCGTGTAGACCAATCTAAGCATATTGACCATCTATGTACCATGCTAGAATCATTTTGGCTGAACCTTGACTTTATAACGCATGTTACTATTCCCCTAACGTATGTTACACTGTACAAAGCAAATTATCATCCTTAACATACTCCTGATTATTTTTCTTCAATTTCTGATTTGGCCACATGTCGTAACATAACTTGCCAGTTAGTAACGTGTGTTAACATGTTACAGCACTTATTTTTTATGTTTTATCAACCTGAAACTCAACTCTATCAATTTTCCCATTAAGATCATTGTCAAAACATACAAAGGACACGAATTTTGATCACCATTGATCCAACATAGTCAACTAATTTAGTAATGTTTACAAAATAATTCATAAATAATTTAATTTTCATACTTTTTTTAATTTTTTCTCAACCATTTTCTATTTTTTATATATCTCCTGAACAATAGTAATTTTATATTCTGCTTATTGATATAGACAGGGATAGATTAAATATATTTCGTCATAAACCTCATTATTAGTCTTATTAGACCTTACTATTACGGACCTATAGGTGTTTATGATAGGACATATCATTACACATACCTTCATTTCAAAAATATCTCTCGTATTTAAAAATCAAAATAGTCAATCACGTCTCTATTCTTATACTATCATCGCCTATATTATACTTATTAATTTTTTTAAACATTACAACGCAATTAATAATATTTTTTTACTTTGATTTAGGCCATAGAAAACCAAATGATTACTATGCATATATACTTCAGTATACAAAATTCAATTCAAAATTGTTTTCAAAAGTTGAATAAATGACTGAATTTAAAATTTTTACTCATAAAGTATTAAAAATTTTAAAATTTTAACAATAATAGTATTATTATAAAAAAATTAATACAGAGACCAAACTAAATTTTTTTGGGACCACAATATTTCTTAAGACAACCCTAGTATAGAAATATCTATTAAATCCTCTCATGCTTGAAAATAGTGTTACACTCTGGAACTCTACATATTGAAAATTCCATGTTGTAAACACTCCTTTTTATACACAATTCATATCCTTTAACTTTTGCTCTTTCTTTCACCCTCTAGTGTGACACTCAAATTTAAAACCTATTTATTTTAATTAATTCAAAACATGGACATAATATGCATACATTTTTTCTCTCTTTTTATAAATACTACTCAATAAGGAAAACGTTTATTAATGAACTTAAGTTACAATACAAATAAGTGAAACACTTATTAAATCCCCTAAAATTAAACTAATTTACAATCGTGCTCCATTGACCTCACTCGTGGAATTCCTCCTAAACCTGCACAACATTCAACAACATGCAAAGGTGAGTATATAAAATATTCAGTAAGTGATAACCCTAACATTGTTAAGATGAAGTGTAGGGAAATCTTCGGCCAACACGGTCGTGCTCGTGGAACACGATGCTGTGTTCACGCCTTAATTCCCTAATAGCTCAGCGTTGCCATGTCACATACAGTTTTAAAACTTCTCACACATAACACATATAAAAACATGACACACTTGACCAATTCCACATCATCACTACACAATCCTCCATCATACACATCAACATTCAACATCTCAGAACCACCTTAACTCTTATACAACTAATTCATATACAACACTTAGAGAACATAGAACATATATTTAATCAACTCATACTCACCATGATCATAACTTACACAACAAAACCCTTCAATCCATTATCATGTCCCCCTTAAGAGTTTACACTCAAACCAGAACAACTTATTCATAACACCTTAATAGACATAGAAGTCATCCATTCATTTCATTTTCTATCCATTTTTCAATTACTCACAATCAAAACATTTATCATATATTCATCCAAAATACCATACTCAAACACAAGCCATTCAACACGCTCATACATGATCCATATTATATAGATATATAACCACAAATCATATTTCCTCAGTCTCATCATCATATCATTCTTCTTTCAAAACATTATACATCATAAGCACATAACGGCATATCCATTGCTAACACAAGAAACATCTAAAGCATTTCACAATCCAATCACATAACACTCCACTTAATAGTTATTCGTTCTTACACTATTTCTTAAGTGGGAACGATTTATCCAAAATGTTTCCAAAATCATTTGGACCTTCTCAGATCACTTTGGAACTAAAACAATTTGTGAAACGGTTTGCACAACCCATTTCCAAACCCGTTTTGCCCTTTCAAAAAAGTTATGGAACTGAAACAGTTTATGAAATGATTTGCATAACCCGTTTCCAAACCAGTTTTGTCCTTCGAGAAAAGTTCTAGAACTAAAATGGTTTACATAAACCATTTCCAAACCCGTTCTCCCCTGCTTTCAACTTAAATCATCACTTAAATACATTCTCAACAACACACAACTCATCCAATTGCAGATATACAGTCAAGATGCTATAAAGCATCATTCCAAACATAACATTCGACACCATTTAATCCACACATCTTAAACAACAATTCCCAACCAATACACACATTATTGCAACTTTAAGCATAACATCCTCTGCTTTAAACCACTTAACATTTTGCACAAAAGAAGACATCGCATCATAAACATTTCATCACACATTTAACACATAAGCACTTAATCATAAATTCCAACTATCACATTTTCACAACATGTCCACATTCATAATTCATCCACATTAACACATCATTCATCACTCTACACATTAACACTTTTCATACAAACTCAATTTGATAGGCATTCAATTACAAGTTAATCATGAGAGCATACTCATTGCATACACACAAAGTGAACACCTTATATGCAACATGATGAATGAGAATGCATGCCATCTAGTGCATCCCTTAATATGATCACCCATGATCCCAATTTCATTTTCATTTGCACCCTTGTGCCTATAATATTGACGTTTACAAACGGGTCTCGTCAGTCGAGAGTATTAGTTATAATATAATGGATCCAAATAAATTTTACACTTATGCACCCATATTTTTTGGCACACTCGTGCACACCTATGCGTTCCGAGCATTTTACAAATTTGTGCCCCAGTGTAGCATTTAATAAATACTACCTGTATGTTACTCCCCTATGAGCCATAACCACTCCCTCATTTCATTTTAGTACAATTTAGCACTTGCTCACTTGTGAGCCCATTACTTTATTTTATTTGCTCACCTATGAGCCCCCAAATGCATGAATGTCATGTGCATATTCCATGGAAACAAATCATGCACTCATAAACCAATCTATGCCATAACATAACAATCTAATTTCATTCTCAACCATCGATCAACTGCAACTAATAACACAACCACCAATCATTCAAAGCATATCCAACGTAGGCATAACAACAATTATATAAGTTACAAGGCATCCGCATTCCAGCTCATACCAACCCAAATAGTCTTAACACACATCACATAATCATTTAACATTTAAGCAACATAGTCATCCATCCATGTAACCATTCATAGAAGTACAATTCATATTCAACACATTCACTTTCAAATGAAACAACAATTTCACACTCAAGAACATACATGCATAGGGAATATTCTGCTCATGTTACTTACTTACATTTCACCTTTTCATTATGTTCACTTCATTAACATTTCAATATCAATAAATCACACACTCCTTCATTCTTATATTCACACAGCAATACTATATATCATCTCGCAATCAATCCATAACATAGCACAATTTATTCATACCATAATAAAAATACAACACAACATAAACACACTCCACACCTATGCTTTCTAATCACAATTCATTTTCATGCCATAATCAATTAGCCATATATACATAACCTGTAACATCCCGAAATTTACGTAAAATACCGTATTTTAATTAAATACGTAATAAAATACGAGGAAAATACTAGGAAATTTTTCGTTTATTATTTTAAATAATAATTTGGGTGGAAATATAATATTTTTAAGAATTAAAATTAAAAAATGTTTAAGTTGATCGTGAAAGGAAAACGACGACAAATATATTAATACGAATGGGGAGATAATTAATTCCTCGCATTCCTTTAAATGAATAATTGTTAAGAAATAAATAATGAGAAGATTTTGATAATTATATTTAGACGATGATTTCTGAGAATTTTGAAATCAGAAAATTATTTGGAGTCACGGGTAAATAAATTACAAAGCAAAATAGACCCAAGGCGACTGGAAAATTATCTTTTCCTTCCCACTAACTCCACTCACCCGACTAATTCCCTCATTTCCTTCCTTCCATTTCTTTTCTTTCTTTCTTCCTTCTCCTTCCTCCTTCCTCAAACGATTTCTTCTCCTCCTCCATTTCCAAACCATTTTTCAATATTAAAACATCAAAGTTTAGCATAATCTTGGAGCTAGGAAGTTAAGGAACCATTAAGGAGCTTTCATTGGTAAGTTTTTCTTGAATTTATTTTGAAATCCCGTATTTAATTCAAGCTTAAGTTTGAAAGGCCATAATTCTTAGGTTAGAGCTCC
>CANYCX012481331.1:0-14946 GCA_948193385.1 Breynia disticha f. nivosa | reverse complement strand
TACTCAAAGAATAAGAAAACAAGCATGGGTTTAAAACGTCTTATACTCATTACTGTATTAACCATTATTTAACTATTAACATTACTATTAATGTACGTATATTTTAAAACTTTTCTTGTAATATATAAGTAATTCATTAATGTTAACCTTTATTCATCTTTTTCTCCTATTATTAATCATATTTTCAGTCTATAGTTTATCCGCTATATACTCTGAATATAGATCGTAATAGTTAACACATCCATGGATTAAGCTTTGTGTTAAGCTAATACGCCCTTATATTCTTAAATATGAAAGTTCATACTTTACATAGGACTGCTATATAACGCCTATAATCTGAATATACACATAATATAAGTCCATTCCTGTAAAAACAGTTTTAAACACAACAATAGCTCTCAAGCAATAACAACATGTTAAACAACATACACCTCAGCATTTAAAACTCCCAAACATCAACAACCTCAATATATACATATATACATATACGACATCAATACTAACACACCAGTATCTCTATCAAACCAGCATAAAACATGTTGTATGCACAGACAAAACATGCAACATTACTAAAAAATCCTATGCCCAACTCTGATGAGGAGAGAGAAAATGGTCCGAGAGTAGCAGTCGACCCACCTGTCAAAATAAATCTTTATCTCTGCTAGTCCTGAAACAAACATCGCAGTTGTGTGAGTTGCAGGCTCAGTGAATAGTCATTTAAAATAACCAATTTATCAATTAAATATAATCCATTATCAATAATAACAATAAACTTAACATAATAAACTAAATACATTCAAAAGTAATCTTTTTATGAATCATATAATGGCCTCTCTGTACGTTCAATTGTTATCATGCAACGTCATCGATTATTTGTATAGTAACATAGCAATGTACTGTATAAACCCATCTACAGAAATGATCCGATAAAAGGATCCCCTCTACAGTATAAACCCTTTTACGTATGATCGATCATATATCACCAATTGTCACCTCAACATATCAACACCATATCAACACTATATCAATACCATATCAATGCCATATCAATACCATATCAATACCATATCAATACCATATCTCGTTAATCATAATCACAACATACAATTGATTAATATAAAACGCAACGTACTTGTTTGCATTTTTGTTTCGTACATACCTGTTCGCATTTTGATCATATAAACATATATACTCGTTACCATCTTTGTACCATTTCCACATTTTACTATTCCTTTACAAATATACCATTAAACGATCATCCATTCATTGTCACATGTTCAATTTCATAATTCATATATAAATTCGTATTTAAAGAGAGTTTGACTACTCATCTGTCAACGTAAATACTCGGACTTCTGCATGCTCTGGTCCTGCCCTGACCGTCTGGTCTGTCGTCCTATATAAATATATGTGAATCTTTCTATAAGATCCAATTATAACAATAATTATAATGCATGCCCTAACGAATTGCTTACATTAACTTCTTGACTTTACAAACCCCAAACCTAACCCTAGAATATTTTTGACTTTATCTTTCATCATCAATCATTAATCTAAATAAATTTTCAATTCTCTAATTATTTCAATAATCCATTAAAGAAAATTCAAAGCTTTCAATAGAAAAAATCGTAAAAATTTACGAAAACGTTGAGTTTACCTGTTTCGATTATACCACTGAGTTCCCAGCTCGAAACTACGAATGATTTGATAACTCGAATCAAATTTCTAACCAAATCCTTACTCTCTCTCTCCTAATCTCTCTCACCTTCCTCAGCTCTCCTTCTTCCCCTTTTCTCTGAAATTTGAAAAGTTTTCTTAAACGTTCTGACGAGTTATCGAGCATCCGAACCTTATATTTTTTCACCAAAATAGCTAACTATGCGTGGTGGGATGTGGATTACGCACGGTCGTGCCCACCACGCGTTTTCTCACCCTCCACCATGTGTACTTTTCAATTTGTCCGTTTTCTTGCTTCTTTGTTTACTTATCATCAACTATTCATCAACCTTCTTCCAACCTTCCTTAAACTTGTTTCCAACAATTTATTTTTGTCATTTTATCATCAAAATTTTTATTTTTATTAAACATTTTGTTTATTATATTAATTATGTGATTTCGGGACGAGAATGTTACAGGTTTCTCTAGCAACATAGTTTCCATACGGTCTCAGATATAGTCAAGAAGCCTAAATCCAAAAACAACGCATAACCAATAATGACCGAAAGCTAAACACAGATATTTTGACCAAATAACATATTCAAAAATACATTCAGAGATGACCCCGTGTGTGTGCGTAAACCAATTCCAGGTAAGTTCCAATACTTATTAAACAACTGTTGAAAATTAATAATACTGAGATTGTAGTGTAAATATATGGTGCAATAAATCCCAGCAAACATAATAAAGTAGTTAGAAGCAAAGTTGGTTAGTAAGATTTTTCAAAATTCTAGTGCGTCTTACGCTCCATCTTGATTTTTCAACTTACTCGATTGTTACAAACTCATTTTTTCACAACATTCTTGCTCGATTTCCCCCATCACGAACACTTTCTCTTTTTACGCGAAGACCACCCACTTTTGGTAGTCGTCCCCAGTTACTCAAGAAAATCGCGACAAATGCGCTTTGCATACTCATATCTTAAATACCAGATAGAGGAGTAGAGTCTTAACTTAATATAAAAATTCAACAATCAAAATTCACTCTTTTTTATACCTTTATTGCTTACAAGTTTAGGTTCAATCGAACAAGAGCACATTTTCAAGCACAATAAAATCATACCTCAAATATAATTGCACATTGTTAGTAAATGTAAAAATTTTTTTGGTTAGCCACAAATATTTACAAGACAGTAAGAGTATTATTAAGTGTAGACAGTTGTAAGCTAATAATCAGAACTCACCCAAAATTGGTTTGGCGTGCTAAAAATGGGGGTACGACTAAAAATACAACAATGCCTACTTATTTAAATCAAAAGATCGCATATTTTTCTAATGATCATTACCAGTTATGATTATGTAGTTGAACCGATGCACTCAACTACATAAACTCATCACAGATCAGAAACAAAAAATTGCTAGATATTCAATTAACAATTAACACACAAGACATTCTTCATTTTATGAACCCCATCACCACACTTTTAGAACCATACATTGTCCTCGATGTATATAAAAAAAAAGATGAAATAAAGGGTGAATAAAAATGAAAAATGAGAAAAACTTCCCTGAAGGCTATGTGTGAGATGTTTCCAGAAGACTGTTAATGCTGGACTCGTCGACGTTAAGAGAAAGAACTGAAGAAAAGAAAACTAATGGACATTAAGTATACAATTCTTCGGTACAAGAGTTCTTAAAAATAAAAATAAAAGATTACAAAATAAAAAGAAAGGAAAATAAAATAAAATAAAATAAAATAAATAAAAGTAAAACAAAGAAATCAAATCCTAAGTAACATCTGCGGTCCGGCCGTGTGAGCCGTCGTTTTGCTGGTCATCGTCTCTCCGAGGTGGCTATGGGTAATACTATTGATAGGGCTCATAATATGGCTGATAGGCTGGTGGAGGATGGTAGGGAGGTGGCTGGGCCCTGCCTGTGCTATTTACTCCCTCTGCATAACAATCCGTCGTTGCTCTATAGCGGCCAAGGTGGCACTGCTCTGGTCGAGCTAGTATGACTGACCAGTAGGACACTATGGCGGTGGCACTGGTACTTCTGGGATTGGCACCTCAGCTTGCCGCTCCTCCTCCTCTGCTAGAGGGTGCTCCTCCTCATCATCCCGCCTCAACCAGTACTGTCAGACGTCGTCGACCCAAACTTTGTCAACTAGCCTCATCCGCTGGAGAACTCCTATGTCCAAGTACTCAACAAGGGTGATAGTCGCCATCACTGGAAGATGCTAGAAGCGATGGATCCCATGCACAAACAAAGCAAATATTAAAAAGTAACATTACCTAAGCTTTCCCTTCTCGGGAATAAAGTAGTAACAATCACTCGATGGATGTAGCACAGGGCATGAGAATGGATTTGTGATGCCTTGGACCTGCTCGGACAGAAATCTGTCCAGTCGTCAACTCTCTCCAGTATCCCACAATGTCCACATCGCCAGGGAACTTCAGGGGTAGGTCAGCAAACTCGTCACTTGAGGCAAAATCCTCACTATATATGCCCATCCAACAGCCAAAGTCGGATAGGGTCATCCTGTGTATCATGCCCCTAGCCCTAAAATTGACCGAGGGATAGTCACCTGCCGCCTCTTCCAACTCAGTAAAAGTGAATGACACTGAGAACTCCAAAGTCATCTCTCGGTACGTAGGCTCATCAATCTCAAAGAAACTGTCCCACCCTTTGACACTGGTCAACTGTCTGTACTCCTCGTAGAGGTCGAGGTCCTATAAGTAGCCTCATCCGGTAGTCGGATGGGAAAGAATGGTTTGCCCATCAGGGCCTCAAGATGCCTCTAAAAATATGGCTCCTCAAGGAAACTGAGCATCTGGGCATCCACCTCAACATCCACTACATCTTTGGGGCATCTTGGGGGGTCTTTTACATCGAGAAGGGCCTGCACCTAACATCTACATAAACACAACGACAATATAGGCATAATAAACCAAAAATTCTCAATGCTCAAAGCAAACAATTCAAGATAAAATAGGCATTATTCAAAATCAACTAACAAATCTCCACTGAAAGTTCACTAGGCTACAATCTCAAACCATGTCAATCACCATCCATCACAAGTAACTAGAAAATCTCACTTTCCTTACCCAACTAAGCACAATTCTCCCAATATTCTTCCTAAAGCAATAACCAAGTTGGCAAAACAATTCAAAAATACTCAAAAACACACCCTAAGTTTGGTTTTAAATGGAAACCTCACAAGAAATCTCAAGCAATAACAATTTGTTGTTCAAATTCACGAAAGAACACCATTTAAAACATAATACATTCAGTTACTTGGAAGATTTTCGGAATTGCTAAGGTTTCCCCAAAAGAAGACCAAAATGGAACCTTAAATGCATGGAAAAATGTAGAGAGTGAGAGAAAATCAAAATGCTTACCTTAATTGGAGTGAAAAACATGTAAAATCGAGCAGAATAGGGTAGATTTTGAAGAGGAACGATTGTTTAGGGCTTTTGAGGAAATTTGAGTGTGTTTTAAAATGAGGGATCTGACTTATTTAAAAGGGTTGTGCAACGCAAAAGGGCACAAGAATGTCATGAGGCTGTTCTAGTGGTCGTTCTCATTGTAAAAATTTGGCCAGACAACACAATGGGAATGGCCACCAAAACGAGTATGAAACCGTTCGTCTAGCCGTTCTAATGTTAAGAGCAGGACTTGATTTTTTAAATGAGAACGGTAAATGGAACGGTTATAATGCCCGTTTCAAAAACCGTTCCATGCAGAGCGACCATGGGAACGGTTTTAAAAACCGTTCTTAAGGCCGTTCGGAACACAATGCAGAAATAATTTGTCTCGAACGGCTCTGCAAATGGCTTAATAAACCGTTTCAAAGGTCATTCAAACCTGTAGATCTGATTCAAAAATGTTGCAGTGTCAAACACGTACCTGTTATGAGTCCGAATATGCACCCTTTGACAAAAAACACAAACAAACAACGAAAAAGAAAAACAAAGACAAAAAGATAATACTCCTAATCCTTGGGTTACCTTCCAAAAAGCACTTGTTTAACGTCCCGAGCCTGACGGTTACCTCTAAACTAAGTTGGGCTCTGGAGGAGCGAGGTTGACAACATCTTTGTCAAGATCCGAAAGAACCTATCCATGACAGAATTTAAGTCTATGGTCGTTTACCTTAAACGTAGCTTTGTCTGGGTGTGTAAGCTCAATTGTTCCATGAGGAAAGACTTGGGTCACTCTGAATGGACCAGACAATCTTGACTTCAGCTTCCCAGGAAAAAGTCTCAGATGGGAGTTTTAGAGAAGAATGTTATCGCCGACGGCAAATTTCTTCGTGGGTTTGAGATGCATGTCATGATAACGCTGAGAGCGTTCCTTGTAGAGTTTGCTCTTCTCATAGGCTTCCATCCTCTATTCCTCCAACTCATTTAATTGTAGCTTCTTGTGTTCACCTGTAGTATACAATCAAGATTGGCAGATCTTATAGCTCAAAATGCTTTATATTCTAGTTCAAATGGGAGGTGACATGCCTTGCCATAAACCAACCTAAAGGGAGTAAAACATGTGGGTGTTTTATAGACAATGTGATAAGCCCATAAGGCATCCTCCAGTTTGACTTACCAGTCTTTTCTGTGACGCTCTACTGACTTTTTCAAAATCCTTTTTAATTTTTGATTGGTCACCTCTACCTGACCACTAGTTTGTGGGTGATAAGCAGTGGACAATCTATGAGTAACACCAAATTTGTATAAGATTTTGGAAAACCAGTTGTTACAAAAATTTGTTCCTCTATCGCTTATGGTTGCTCGAGGTGCCCCAAAATGAGAAAACAAAGACTTTAATAAGTTAATAACAACTCTAGCGTCATCAGTGGGCCAGGCTTTCGCCTCGACCCATTTTGAGACATAGTCCACAACAACTAAAACATATTTATTATCATAATATGTAGGGAATGGACCCATAAAGTCAATTCCTCACACATTAAACACTTCACACACAACAACAACATTCTGAGGCATTTCATCGCAGCGAGAGATATTACCTGATCGCTGACAATTGTCACAAATAGAAATATACCTCTGCGCATATTTGAACAACGAAGGCCAGTAAAAACCTGCCTCGAGTACTTTCTATGTTGTGTTGTTAACGTTGAGTGGCCATTAGTTGGTCCTGAGTGGCAATGGTTCAGAATTTGACAACCTTCTTTGGTGGAAACACATCACCGGAAAGCCTGATGTATACAATCACGAAACAAAAATGGTTCTTCCCAGAAGTAGTATTTTAAATCAGAGAAGAATTTCTTCTTCTGCTGAAACGGGAGATCCTTTGGAAGAACATTAGCTGCAAGGTAATTAGAAATATCAACAATCCATGGAGTTTGAATCATTACCTCAACAAGTGTGAATAGGTCTTCATCTGGAAAGGTGTCATTTATTGGCAGTTTTGCTTTGGGGTCGTCAATAACCTCCTCTAGTCTAGACATGTGATCTGCCGCCACAATTTCAGCTCCCTTTTTATTTCTGATCTCCAAATCAAATTCTCGGAGTAAAAGGATCCACGTGATTAGCCTTGGCTTCACATCTGTCTTATTCAACAAATATCTCAAAGCAGAGTCATTAGTAAAAACAATAACCTTTGACAGTATGAGATAAGACCAAAATTTATCAAATGCAAACACAACAGCTAATAGTTCTTTCTCTGTAGTCGTGTAATGAATTTGATTCTCATTTAGTGTCTTGCTAGCATAATAAATAGGTTGAAAGTGTTTTCCATGTCGCTATCCTAGAGCAGCGCCAATGGAAAAATAACTAGCATCACACATCAGCTCAAAATGAAGACTTCAATCAGGTGATACTAAAATGGGAGCATGAATTAGTATATTTTTCAATAACTCGAAAGCGGACAAACAAGCTTCATTAAAATCAAAAACAACATCCTTTTCGAGAAATTGTGTCATTGGTTGGGTTATTTTAGAAAAATCTTTTATAAAATGTCTATAAAACTCGGCATGTCTTAAGAAAATCCGAATTGCCTTAACCACAAATTGGTGTCCACACAATGTTTCAAAGCACGCTTTAAATGTGTTTGACACTGTTCAAATTAATCACCAAACACAGAGAAGTCATCCATAAATACCTCCATTATGTCTTCGACGAGATCGTGGAAGAACGCCATCATACATCTCTAGAAAGTAGTTGGAGCGTTACACAATCCAAATGGCATTCTCCAATATGCAAAAGTGCCATAGGGGCACGTGAATGTTGTCTTCTCCTGATCCTCTAGCGTGATAAGGATCTAAAAATAATGAGATAAACGATCAAGGAAACAATAAAAAGAGTGACTGGCTAACCTTTCAAGCATCTGGTCGACGAATGGTAGCAGAAAATGGTCCTTCCTTGTGGCATCATTCAATCTGCGGTAGTCTATACATACACACCAGCCAGTGGCAGTTCGGTTGGAATAAGCTCATTCTTCTCATTTTTCACCACTAAAATTCCTCCTTTCTTTGGGACTACTTGTACCGGACTAACTCATGCACTATCTGAGATTGGATAAATGAGACCTGCATCAAGCAATTTAATTACCTCGGCGTGCACTACTTCTTTCATCTTTGAGTTTAGTCTGCATTTTGATTGGACGGCTGGCTTGAACTCATCCTCCATGAGGATCTTTTGTGTGCAAAAAGAGGGATCAATTCCTCTTATATCTGATATCTTCCAAGACAAAGCTCTCTTGTGCTTTCAGAGTACTGTCAATAACCGTTCCTTCTGTTCATCCTACAAAACAGCTAAAATAATTACTGGTAATTTATTACCTGTTGCCAAAAAAGAGTACTCCAAATGATCTGGTAACGTCTTAAGTTCAAAAACTGGAGGGTCCTCGAGTGATGTCTTTAATCTCTGCTCGTTACTGTGATCAAGTCCCTCAAATTTCTGTTTGTGCTTGGTAAATTCTGAGGCTTCAAGATGCGCAGTCTGCTTAGAAACTTGAAGATCACCCTATTCTATAGTTTTACCCTGTACCAAACAGCGCTCCAGTAGATTTGTAAATATTAATTCCTGTAAACAAATAGATAAAGATGACTAAAATGAACTAACAAAATAGCATTGGTCGTCTTGACTTATAGAGTGACTCAAGGATTTTGAAATCAAAAAAGTGATTTCTTCCTCACCAACTTTCAAAACCAACTTACCGTCACTGACATCAATAATAGCCCTAGCAGTGGCTAAAAATGGACAACCTAGAATCAATAGAACCTCAACATCTTCATCCATATCCAATATACTAAAATAACAGAAAATTTAAAATATATATTCGCACCAAAACATCCTCAATTTTACCTCTAAGCAACTTAACAAATCTATTAGCTAATTACAAACTCATCCTAGTAGGCAATAGTTTACCTAGGCCTAGCTACTTAAATATCTTATATGGCATCAAATTAATACTAGCTCCTAAGTTAGCTAAAGCCTTCTCACACACTAGACTATCAAAAGAGCAAGGAATAGTAAAACTCTATGGATCCTGTAGCTTTTGTGGCAATTTATTCTATAAGATAGCAGAACACTCTTCACTCAGAGAGACAGTGGATATTTCTTCTAGTTTGCGCTTGTTCGAGAGTAATTCCTTTAGAAACCTTGCGTACTTGGGCAACTGTGACAAAGCCTAGACAAAAGGAATGTTAATATGTAACTATTTAAAAATGTTAAGAAACTTACCAAATTGCGTATCTGTACGCTTTTTGTTCAGCCTAGCCGAATATAGAATTCTTGGCTTGTACTCCAGTACTGGCTCTTTTGCTTTGGTTTCTGGTGGCTGAGGAGTCTTTTCCTTCTCTTCCTCAAGTGGAATGGTCTCAGTGGATACCTGCAGAAATGTGTTAGAGGATGTATTTTTAACAATATTAGGTACCTTAGGAACTCCTCGACCACTCTGAAGTGTAATTGTCTGAACTTGCTCCCTAGGGTTAATCTATGTATTGTTTGATAGAGTACCTGGTTGTCTCTCAGAGATTACCTTTGTCAACTGTCCCACTTGTTTCTCCAAGTTATGAATGGAAGCTTCAGTGTTGCGAGTAGAGGACTCCACTGCAGAAATGCGGGCCGTCAACTACCTGAATAAATTTTGAAAGAATGTCTTCAAACTTGGTTTTTACTCTGCTGGGGCTGCCTGTTGTTGCTGAGGTTATTGCTGTTGTTGTTGGAAAATTGGAGGTTGATTTTTCCACGTTCCTCCTCATGAAAAATTTGGATGGTTTCGCCATCCCTGATTATAGCTTTGGCTATATGGATTATTTTGTTGATGTTGGCGTTGTTGACCTGAGAAGTTGTACACTTCATTGCATTCCTGTGCATCCTGGCTATCATCTGGTGTAGCTACCTACAAAACATGGTTAGTGGAACCAGAAGAAGGAATTAAAATGCTATCAATTTTCTTACTCAATGCCTCAACTTGTGCAGCCAAAGCAGTGACTGCATCCACATTATACAACCCAGATTACTTTGGTGGTCTAACTCTGGCAACTCCCCATTGGTAATTATTCATTGTCATTTGTTCAATTAGTTCCTAAGCTGCCTCTAGAGTCTTACTAGTCAATATTCCACCAGTTGCTTCATCAATATACTGTCTAGTTCCTGGACTCAAACTACCGTAAAAAGTCTGAACTTGCATCTAAGTGGGCAGACCACAGTGTGGGCATCTTCAAAGTAGATACTTGAATCTTTCCCAAGTATCATATAAAGTCTTTGACTCCAATTGAGCATAGGAAGAGATGTCCTTCCTCAGTTTGGCTGTCTTGGCAGGAGGAAAATATTTAGCCAAGAACCGTTTAGCCAACACATCCCAAGTGTCTATGGATCCTCGTGGCAAATAATTGAGCCATTTTTTTGCGTGTGCCCTTAAGGAGAATGGGAACAATCTCAATCTGATGGCATCATCTGAAACCCATTAATTTTGAAGGTGTCATAAATTTCCATGAAGTTTGAAAGGTCGGCATTGGGATCCTCATCCTGTAAAGCATTAAATTGCACATATTGTTGGACCATCTGAATGACGTTCGGCTTAATCTCAAAGTTGTTAGCCGCCACTGTCGGTCGAACTATACTGGATGTAGTTCCCGTCATTTTCAGTCGAGCATGCTCAAACATCGTCCTTGGATTATGATCACACATGGCTTGAGTTACTGAATGCTCTGAATTCGAGTCGCTCTCGCTTTTGAGATCAATTCTGGCCTCTCTTATAACTGTTCACGACGTCGAAGGAGGATTGTGCGTTCGATTTCAGGATCTGTTTTGACAAGGTTAGAATTGTCACTTCTGGTCATATACTACCTATTAATCTACAATAACACAAACAGAAACAACAAACCCAAACGTAAAATCCAGTGAAAGCAAAATAACAAAAAGAAAAGTAAAATAGAAAACATGATTAGAGTAATAACTAGATTGAGTTCCTAATATTGAATCGTCCTCAGCAGCGGCTACAAAAACTTGATGCGAACTCTGCGAATACTATTACCATAACCCGCTAGGAAAGTATACCTATCGACTAGTAATACAACTACAGAGTATCAGATGTCAGTCCCACGAGTACGGTCAAGTACTACTACTATCAACCTAAACTATTATCTAACCGGACAAATATTGAGTATGAAAAATGAACTTTGTTACTAACAAAACTAAATTACGCAATAAAACACAAAAAAAAGAACAATACAACTGAATTGGATTGATTCAAATGGAGAAAAGTGGATACCTAAACTCAACTCCTCCTATGACTCATACTTGTATAACTCAATTAATTTGGGAATTAATGAATATTGGACCGTAGGAATATCTATTCTTTGCTAACATATCTCTCCATTAGATTAATAACTAAGAATAAGTTGATTAGCCAAAATCTCTTTTAGACTAAAACCCCTAATCTAGCATTAATTTTCATGCATTCCTCTCTTAGCATTACACTAATACGGAGAAGTTCTGTAATTCTATCTCTAGAATTGCAGGCAACTCCTTTCAGTTATGGGAGACCTAATTCAAATGATGATTTCTCAACTTCTCAATGCAAAGTCATAAAGAACATTCAACACCACAATTGAATCTCAATAAAATTCATTAAAACCACAAATCAATCAAGTCATAAGCTGTAATTCATCATAGGATTCGTCTAATCTAGATATCCATAACAATTCTAGTTCATGTTCAAACTAAATTCAACAAACAAAACTAAAGATATCCATGAAAAAGACAGAAAACCCATTGGAACTCTTACAAGATCAATAGTTCAACTATTTAGAACAAGAATCTTCGAATTAGTTGTCCTCCGGCTCAAATCTCCACTCATTTCGCTCTGAACTTGAGTCTTTTGGTCACCTAAGCTCTGAAAACTGCGTAAACCTGTGTTTTTCTCTTAAAATCCTTTATATACTAGGGTTATTTCTGTGCCCCGTAAGTTGCAAATGACCATTGGAACTACTGGGAACCCGTTTGTCGGTCCTTTCGGTCCTGAACTGTGTGGCTTGTCGTTGGAAACTGGAATGGGAATGGCTATGGAAACCGTTCCATAGGTTTTTCTCTGATGAAACAGTGACTGGAACGGCCAGTGTGGTTGCTCTGATGGTGGTTCAGACCTGCACGTATCGCATTTCTTCATGATTCTGCTCCATTTCGATCAACATTTCATTTTTTCGCTTCAAAATCCACGAGTGACCTAAAGATATGAAAAAGTATGGAAATTATGCAAATAACTTGTCGAAGTTAGTCTAAAAACCAGAGAAATACCGTGAAAATAAATATAAAATATATGTATAAAACAATATTTACCAACTGATAACATTCTGATCGAGTAAAATACATTCCAGTACCCAGCATAAAATCCTTCCTGTCAACTTGGTCGACTACATCATAAATTGGTCGGCTAAAATTTTCTTGGTTTTACAACGTTCAAATTTGAACTCTGTAATCATTAAGCTGCACTATACTTAGCTCCATAAATGCATCTTGGAAAATGGCCCCAAATTAGTCGACTGAAACTCTTTTGGTCGACTAAAACATGCTTACCTGGCAACTATCTGTTAAAGAAACGTTTGACTAATTATTTTGCTCAACTGGTCAACTGGAGACATAATTAGTCGACTAATCTACCCTTTGGTCGACTAACTACAGTTCAGGGCAAATTTTAGGCCAAAAACTTGGTTACAAGCCATTCCAAATCAATCGTAAAGCTTGTAGGCAATTTTATCAAGTTCATCGTTTAAATTTATTATCAAAACATAGAAAGGACATAATATTCACTGCCATTAATGCAACAGGCCTGACTAACCCCTCAACAATTTGAATCCTGTTAAATTAGGTCTGAGATCATATGCCTATTTTATTTTCCTTGTCAAACAATTTGTGATTCTAGTTTAGTTAATGAAATAAAAAATTTATTGGGTTATGCAAGTTTTGTTTTTGTTGACCAAGTAAGACACAATGGCGGGCTTACTTTATTATTGAGAAAGGATGGATCAATTATAATAACAGCACAAGTTGATCATTTTATTGACGGTGAAGTAAGCATAGAAGGGCATTGACATTACCTTTAAACAACATTCTATGATTATGCAAATAGGGCCTTATAAAAACATTTATGGGATCTTTTGAGAGAGCTATCAACTAAGTCGAACTTGCCATGGTGCATCCTTGAAGATTTCAATGGTCTCCTATTCTCATAAAAAAAAGAGGTCAACATATTCATCCAAAGTACCTGCTTAAAGGATTTGGTAAAGCAATTTCTAATTATAGGCTGGATGATTTGGGTTATGTGGCCATGAGATCACTCCATTTATATGGGAAAGAGGAAGGGGGATGCTGATTGGGTTGATCAAATGTTGGATAACGTGTTTGCTACTAAGGAATGAATATCTCTATTTAATCAGGCCAAGGTTCATCATTTTCCATCTTTTGGGTCTGATTAAATTTTTATATTTATTGAACTTAAGAAATTTGTTCTACTTCAGCATGATAGGAAATTTAGGTTTGTAAATTCTTAGATAAGAGAAGTGGGTTGCACTGACATTATTAAAAATTCATGGTGTACTAATTCAAGGTTATCAATCTAGGAGAAGTTAAAGAGATATGGCTCAGAGTTGGGTGAATGGGGAAGACATTTATCTTATTAGATTCGTGAAAGGGTAAAATCCTAGAAGGAGATCATCATGTGTTTGAAGGGGCAGCATGATGAAATCTCTGTTGAGAATATCATAAAAGTAGTAGAATAAGAACTGCAAAGGCTTTTGAAGTTTGAAGAAGATTTTTTGCGTCAGTAAGTAAAAGTCTTTTGGTTGAAATCTAATGATCTGAGCACAAATACATTTGATAGTTTTGCTAATGGAAGAAAGAAGAAGCATCAGATCGATACGTTACAGGATGATCAACCCAATCATTTTTGGCAAATTCATTTTCAAATTAAACCTTGAATTTTGGACCATTTTTTTTAAAAATAGTAACACAACTCAAAACTGAGAATTTATATATAAAGGATGGCGTGTATGCGTTTCATTAAACCAATCCATAGTTAGCCAAAATACAAATCAGGTATAAAATATGCAGAAGCAAATGGTTTGGTTTAAAACAATGCATGTGCCAAAGCCTATACTATCATGTGTATGGCTATGCAAAATACAAAAGTGTAAGTATCCCCAAAAATCCACTAGGAGCCGACCTGCTACAAGTATCACACGTCTGTACTCCGCCTAAAAGGAAATGTCCTGCACCTCACTACTGTTGCTCTGCACACATTAACATAGCAAAACAAAGGTGAGTATAAAGAATACTCAGTAAATGAATCCTTATAACTGTTATACTGAATGCGCAGGGGAACCTTCGGCCAATACGGCCTAACCTCCCTAATGACTTACCGTCACCATGTCACAAATTAATTCATTAAGCATTTTAATCAATAAACAAATCATATTAGATCAATCACTTCTTAACAACACTTTTAAGCAGACAGCACAGTGGGAACAACCAAGTTGAATGGTCGTTCATCTTCCCTGGCAAACTTTACAAAGGGAATGGCCATGGGAAACGTCCAGCTTGGTCGTTCCCTTGGCCATTCACACTTGCTGGGAAGATTAAACAACATTTCAATACTTAAACACATTCAACAATTCAAGCACACATTTAGGCCACCCCTTTTCCAAACAACACACATATTATCTCACTATAAACATGCCATATTCCATCAATTCACATTCATACACCTTTGCAAACAATTATTCCAAATATCAATCACACAAGTTTAATTAACAAGCACAATTCTATTTGCAT
>CANYCX012481205.1:0-11748 GCA_948193385.1 Breynia disticha f. nivosa | reverse complement strand
TACGGCCACGTTAGGCGTATGTCAAAGTACACTAAAAATCACAACAAGAGACACAGTGATTTCCAGTCTAAGGATAACATTTGACATTGCAAATGGTGATCACTCTCCAAGTATAATGCTCTACATTATACCTATGCACTTTACTAGATATCCCAAAATATCTATGACCCATAGAACATGATCATCTACAAAGTACATACTAGTCTTAGTTCATTTCTATTCCCAAAGAAATGAGCGATTAGAGATATTTAGAATGTTAATCACATATCTTCCAGGTTCTACTATCAAGGTCCTCAACCTTGATACCTCAAGTGGTTAATTAACATTCTTGGATATTTTATCAAACAATATACCACAGGTCAATACATCATATGATAAAATAATGCCTCATAATTTTATTGCTCAATAATAAAAGTTACAAACAATGCATTGGGCTAGGGCTTACACTAACAGTATGATTAAACTGTAAAGGACCATTCATGTTGTGACTATTGTTAATGGTTGTGGGAAATGGTTGGAATGTGATCTGTATGTGACATGTCCACTGGTGTACCTTGTGGAAATGATGAAGTAGGATAAGTAGGTACTAGAATGTCATTTAATGTGTTGGTTATGTATGAAATGAATGTATAATTAAATGGGAAAATGGTATACATGTTAAGTTATGAATTTTGCTGAACTAGGGGTCCAACAAGTGTGAACGGCCAAGAGAACGGCCAGTTTGGTCGTTTCCCATGGCCATTCCTTGAGAAAAATTGCCAAATATGGGCCAAACGGCCAGGTGAAACGGCCAAGTGGTCGTTCCCCTTAGCTGTTCCCCTTGTTCTGTTTGTTAAAATTGGAGGTTCAAGAGGATTTAATTGATGCGGGTTGCTCTATTGATTCAAATGCTTTAAGAATTGTATGCGATAATGTTAAGAATTATATAATGGTCCGTTGTGAACGGTATAGAAGTGAACAGTATAGAATTGAACATATAATCTTGTATGATTTATGTATGTGATTTATGTGGAAAATGACTTAGAGAAAAGAATAAAAGTATATGAAAATGTGTGAACGAGGTCTTAAGTGTGGCATGAATATAAGCATAAAGATTACAATGAAAATGTTGGAACTTTAAAATGTATGTTATGGGTGTGCCATATGATTTGGTGATTGCTTGGGATGAATTAGCTGTATATGTTATATGTGATTATATAATTGAGAATGATGTGGTGAATCATGGTTACTTTGTCATATGCATGATAAGAATGTTCCTTAATGGTTATTTGATGAACTCTCTTTGAGTTACATATGTGTATGATGATTATGCCATGAGTTGGCCATTGTGAATATGTTGATTGATATTGTAGTATGAATGATTTGTGGAACATTCATGTGCATGTGTTTTGAGAAGTTTGAGATGAAATTCATGGAGTTGCATTCATACATACCATTATTATGTTGGCATGAGCACCTGTATGATCATGCATTGAGATACGGGAGCATATGGCTCATATGTGATAAAATGAGGGATTATCCCAAATGTTTGAGAACATAAGAGCTTGACTCTTGGTGTTATGTTTATGTTAAGTGTGAGCTCGATGATGGGCAAGGCCGAGGAATTGTGATAAAATAGGGGATTAGCCCAATTGTGAGAAAATGGGGGATTAGCCCAATTATGATTTGATGCTGAGCGAGAGCTCGATGATTTGATGTCGGGCTAGACCCAATGTTTTAGACCCCGAGGTATATATGTGTGGACAATGCATTAGCATTGCACTTGCATTCATTATGCATACATGTTGATTGCCTGAATATGAATGAGCTTGATGAATGAGGATGTGTTATATGTTTTATGTGCAATTGTATACGTTGTGGGATTTGATCTTGATTTGCTTGTATTGATGTCATTGTGAGGCTTATGTTTTAAAAGAAGGTGATATGTGTTATAGTGGTTGAATGTAAAATGATATGGCTTGATTGTGTTTTACTGATATTATGTGACATTTAAGAATGTGATTGTGATTTGGATATAATTATAACTGTGTGGAGGTTAGCCCGTGGAGGCCGAAGGTTCCCCTGCGCATTCAACATAATAACTATAGGAATTCACTTACTGAGTATTTCTCTATACTCACCCTTTATTTTGTTGTGTATATGTTTGTAAAGTGACAAGTATACGGGACGACTTTCTGGAAGGGCTAGCGGTGCGATACTTCCTAAAGGTTGATCCTAGGGTTTTGATTATGATTGTTTTGTATGCCACACAAATTATATATATATAAGAATTATGAACAGAGCATGCAAATGTTCTCCATTTTCTTTCACATTTTGAAACATATTGATGTAGTGTTCCACTCTGGTTTATATTTCATGTTTTGGGCAAAACCATGTTCCACTCTCTCTCACCTATACTTATGTTTTAAAAAGAAAAAAAAGAGTGTGAATGTCCAGGTTTATTAAAAATGAGTTTTGCAAAATTTGGCGTCACAAATTGGATGTGGTATGGTGTTGTTGTGCTATCAATAACCTGAGAATATGGCTTGAATTAAGATAAGTGTCGATATACTTGTTGTTGGTTGTGAAATTTGATGAAGATTGTTAAATGGTTAAAGGTAGAATGTGTTGTGTGCTTGAGGAGGTTAATGCCATGATTATGTTAATTATAGATGTGGATAATGTGCTGAAATTGAGTTGTGAATGGTTGAGGCTTAGTTGTGAAATGTGAAATTTTGTTGTGAGTTGTTGGTGTGTATAAATGCTATGAATAGAGGCAGACCACCAGTCACGTTCGTGACTCCTCCCAGTCACGTTCGTGATGGCCCTGCTGGACGAGAGAATTGACTGACAATCACGGTCATGATCGTGACTCTCCTCAGTCACGTTCGTGACTGGTGATCTGAAGTGGCTGCAATCTCATTCACATTCGTGACTGGTGTTTTGGAAGGAAGAAGTTGGCTGCTAACCAGTCACGTTCTTGACTCATTCCAGTCACATTCTTGACTGGCAACCTGTCCAATATTTGACTGAAATCGACTATCTTGAGTCACGTTCGTGACTCTAATTGTGAGCTGAAATGTTTTTTTTAAATTGAGTTATTTTGGCCTAGTTGTATCTTTATTTGAAAATATTTGAAAATCACTAACTAGAATTGTAATTTTTCATTAAATTATATGTATATAAATTGTAAAATTTTATAACTGAGAATGTGGAATTATTAAGTGGATATGTATGATTGTTTGAATGACTGTGTAGCGACTTGATTGATTGATATTGACATGTAAAGTTTATCAATATTGTATAGACTGTATGAAAAGATGAAAATGAGCAAAAGTGAATTATGGCTATATATCTATATGATATGGATCATGTATGAGCGTGTTGAATAAGTTGTTCTGGTTTGAATGTAAACTCTTAATATTGTCATAATATTGGATAAAAAGGGCTTCGTTGTATAATTGTGATTGAGATGAGTATATGCAGATTAAATATGTGCGTCATGAATTGATAGGTGTTGTGTGTGAGACGTTTTAAAACTGTAAGTGACATGGCAGCGGTGAGCCATTAGGGAATTTAGGCACGAATACTGCTTTGTGTTCCCCGAGCACGCCCGTATTGGCCGAAGGTTCCCCCGCACCACAACTTAACAACGCTAGGTTCACTTACTGAGTATTTTTCTAAACTCACCTTTGTTGTTGTTGAATGTTGTGTAGGTTCAGGACGATTTCCACGAGTGAGGTTAGCGAAGCACATTTGGGAAAAAATGGATTTGACTTGTAAATGATTTTGTATAAATCGTTTTACGTAGTGAAAAATGTATTTTTATTTGATGTAATGAATTTAAATTCCACCGACATACAAATTGTAAGCATCATATATTTATAAAAAAATATACATGTTTTTCAATCAATTAGAATTAATTAGGAATTTAATTTGAGCGTCACACATTTTGAAGATGTGAACTATCCTACGTGTAAATCACATTTTGAAGTTAGAATGAATTTTTCGATTAAAAAGGTTTAAAATGTATTTTTAGGGAAAATTACGAATAAATGCATGCGTAATACGCAAGTAAAGTATGAGAAATGTACTCATATTCCGCGCGCATCAGTATGTAAACTCAACCAATCGTAAATGATCGTCCCAATTACCTCCAAACTCCAAAACACAAGCCCTTAACATGTCCTCAACTGTCTGAATAATCCTCTCAGACTGGCCATCTGTTTGCATATGGAAAGCCGTACTAAACCTCAATCGCATGCCCATCGCATCCTATAAACTCTGCCAGAATCGCGATGTAAATCTAGGATCACGATCAGACACAATCGAAGTCGGAACACCATGTAACCTGACAATCTCAGCAACATACAATCCAGCTAGCTTATCCAACATATCATCTTATCGAATAGCTAAGAAATGAGCCGATTTCGTCAGTCAATCAACTATCACCCAAATAGCATCGTGTTGTCTAAAGGTCCTCGGTAAGCCTATAATGAAATCCATAGTGATCTTCTCCCATTTCCACTCTGTAATGTCTAATGATCTTAACTTTTTGGCTAGAGCTTGATGTTCTGCCTTGATCTGCTGACAAGGTAGACATCTAACGACAATCTCTGCTATCTCCTTTTTCATATGTACCCACAAATACATCTCTCGCATATCTCGGTACATTTTCGTACTATCCAGATGAATAAAATAAAGCGAAGAATGTGCTTTAACCATCAAGTCATTCTTCAACTCGACAATATCTAAAACACACAGTCTCTCTCGATAGTACAATACACCATTATCATCAAGTCGGTATAAAGTATGTACCTTTTCTTATTCCACTTTCTTCTTGATTTGTATCAATTATTTGTCTTCCTTCTGATGCTTCGCAATCAACTCTCGCATGTGAGGTCTAACTCAGATGTTTGCCAGCATCTGATCCTCAATCAAATCCAACTGTACACGTAACTCTCACAAAGAAAACAATGACTCTGCTCTGTAGGTAACTGAATCATCATCCTCTTTCTTCTTTCTGCTCAGAGCATCGGTAACCACATTCGACTTCCCAGGATGATACTCAATAGTGCAATCACAATCCTTCAACAACTCTATACAATGTTGCTGCCTAAAGTTTAGCTCTCTGCGTCGTAATATACTTGAGACTCTTATGATTAGTGAAAATCTAAAAAGTCTCACCGTATAGATAACGTCACCAAACCTTATGAGCAAGGATAATCGCACCTAACTCCAAATCATCCGTCGGATAGTTAACCTTATGTGGTATCAATTGACGCGACGTATAGGCAATAACTCTGTCGTGTTGCATTAGTACTCCACCTAATCTAGCTCAGAAGCATCTATATGTACAACAAAACCACCTCCCTGACTAGGTAACATAAGAACTGGAGCTTCAACTAACCTCTTCTTTAACTTTTAAAAACTTTCTTCGCACCTATCATTCTAAACAGACAGAGCATTCTTTTTCAATAAAGAAGTCATCGGTCTAGCTATCCTCGAAAAATCCTCAATGAATCTCTGATAGTAACCTGCTAGACCCAAAAAACTACGTACCTCAAACACATTTTTAGAAGCTTCCCACTCCTGAACTACTTTTATCTTACTAAGATAAGTTTTTACTCCATCTGCTAGATCACGTGTCCTAAAAGATAACCTAAGATATCTAGAACTCACATTTGCTTAATTTAGCATATAACTTTTTTCTTTTACTAACTCTAACAAAATCCAAAGATATCTCTAATGCTCCTCCCTATCTCTCGAATACACCAACACATCATCAGTGAACACAACCATAAATTGATCTAAATAAGGATATAATACCTTATTCATCAAAGCCATAAACATAGCTAGTGCATTCGTCAACCCAAAGGCATCATAGTGAACTCAAAATGCCCGTAATGAGTCCTAAACGTTGTCTTCTCAATCGAACCCTCCTCAGCTCTCATATGCCAATAACCCGATCTCAGATCAATTTTTAAAAATACAGCTCCCTACTGTTGATCAATCAGATCATTTATCTATGGCAACAGATACTTATTCTTCACTGTCACCTTGTTCAGCTAATACGCTCGGTCGTATGAACCCTTTCTCTAATAGCTCCTCTAGCTGTCATTTTAACTCTTGTAACTGAGCAGTAACAGCTACCATCCTATATGGTGCAGTAGATACTAGAGTTGCTCTCAGAATAATCTCAATCCTGAAGTTTGCCTCTCGCTGTGGTGGCAATCCCGGTAACTCATCAGGAAATACCTCAGGATATTCATGTACTATCTCCACATCTCGCACCACTAACTTAAGTTGATTCAGATTGACTACTGAAGCTAAATAGGCATCATACCCCTCTCGAATCAACCTCGCAGCTAAAACTACCGAAATCAAATAGAAAGGAATAACTTTGCTCTTACCAACTAATAACACTTGCCTCTGCTCGACAATCTCAATCATAACTTCCTTTGAGTAACAGTAGACCAGCCCGATTTCTGGATAACCAATCCATCCCTAAGATAATCCCAAACTCATGCATCCTCAAAACAATCAAATTGGCTAGATAAGTTGACTCTCCAATATGTAACTCACAATGCCGTAGAATATGTCGTACTATCATTGGACCTCCAGCTGGCGTCGAAACAACAAATTTATAACTCAAACGCTATATACTACCACCGATATGGTCTACCACCGTCTCACTCACAAAGGAACTTGTAGAACTAGGATCAATAAATACTAAGGTAGTATATGTAAAAAAATAAATAGTACCCATAATCACGTCTGGATCCTCTGCAGACTCATCTCTAGTCATAGAAAAAACTCGAGCCTATGGTGCTACTCCTGGCTGTGTGGTTGCCCTGCTAGATCCATCGACTCCACCTGACCCAATTGCTCCACCTCGAGAGGCTACTCCTTCCCTAAAAGAAGACCTTGAACCTCGTCCAGCTCTACCTCTACTATCACCCATCGATGTTGTTGCTTTATTATCACCAACACTGCTTTGTCTAGACCAAACTCCACCCTGAGGTTCCCTACGCTCTAGACAATCTTTGGTAAAATAACCCGACTGTTGGCAATTATAACACATTAACGGCGTATTCCTGCCAGTACATATACTTATACCTTTGCTCTGATAAGTATGAGGCCTGATGGAATGACTCCTCCCACCTCTTATTTCGTCTCTAGATTGTCGACAACCCCTACCTATACCTCTAAAACCTCTGGTATCTAATCTCTAGCGTCCTCCAACTGAACTCCAGAAACCTTCTATCATTTTCCCTTTCGCTTACCCTCCTCAGCTAGTAACTCCTCTGCCCGTATAGCTGTCTCAAGTAGAGTTTCGTAGGTAGGTTGCTTTATAGCAATCCTAGTACGGATGTTAAACCACAAACCCCACTCAAATCTATCTCTCCTCTACTGATCAGTCACTACATCCTCTGGAGCATAACGAGATAACCAAGTGAACTCTGCCTCGTACTCTGTCATTGTCATCTCCTTTTGCTTCAACTAAGCATACGCAAGATCGTAAGGAGGTATAGGCATAATAGGCTATGCAACAGGCTGTGCAGGCTGCTCAGGAGGTACTGGGGTTGACCCTTGTCCCTCAACTGACTTTCTGGACTCAACAATGTGATCATACGATACATCATCTATAGGCTCCATATGTTATCACAAGTTCAAATTCATTTAGCTTCCAAAAAATAATGCACAAAATCAATTTTATAGAGGAGAGAGAAAAGGAAATATTCATATTTATAAAACAGGCCCAACATTTAATCAAAATAATAAATAAAATGCAGAAGTTGCAATTTAGGTTTGAAAAGTTTGAAAAACATTTCAAAACCCAAAATATGAATTTATACATAAATGAAGAAATATATACAAATCCAAAAATGGAAGGACGCAAAAACTAGAGCTCAACCTCAGACTATATCAGACTGGAAATATGATCACCACAATTCTGGTCCAGTGGCAGCTATCTGGGTCTTGCATATGATTTAGACAATCAAACAAAGGTGAGTCTATTTTTCATAACACTAATCACACACACAAAAATCAAATAAGAGATCAACGTACATTTTGTATACTTATGCCAAACCATACACATAAACGTAACTTACTTGCACAACATGTTATCATAACATAGCACAGATTAAATCAGTATTCATAAATCACAAGTCAATAGTCAATCATGCTAATTATGAATGTGTATCAAATGTATATGAATGTCAATACAATCACATGTGAAATATCCTGGGATTTCTCTTTTCTCTTTTTCTCTCTTTTTCTTTTCTTTTCATTTTTCCCTCAGTCCTAGACCAGCATCGAACCCAGTTCAGCACCGAGCCCAGCTCAGAATATCATCGTTCCTAGACCGACATCAAGATCTCTCTCGAAATAATCCTCAGGCCCAGCCTAGGAAATCAAGTCAGTGTCACACAATGAATGCAACACAATGAATGATCAATGCATTCATATGGTTCAATCTCAATATCATATCATATGTATGCTCAATAAGCAATCACATGTTTATATAAATAAACAAGATATCAATCATATGTCAACCATATATCAAATGGAAAATGAGAATACTATCACATATGAATACTCAAGGAAAGAATGCAATCAAGCCAAATAACTTCATCATCAATAACAATATCATTTTCAAAACATGCTCATATTAATCAACTCAAGCAAGAACTATCATTTATGCTTCAATTGTTCATAAGAACAACATATACATGAGCATGGATACTAAAATACACATAAGTAAGCATAAAGTGCTTATAATCATTAAATTAAGTTCCTAAGAACATAATTACTCATAAAGCATATATGTTTAACTTGATTTTCATTCCAAACAATCATATATACATAATTAGTAAGTGTAAGAACACTTACTTTAACTATCATACAAAGTCAACATTGGGCTCAACTTCGATCCAATCGTCGTATAGATCCTCCTATACTAAATCAATCATATAAAGATTGTTAATTACTCATATCCTTATTGATTCTAAGTATAGAATTATTAATCACATCCTTTAACTTAGTCCTTACTTCCTCATAATATCTCTAACCAAACAATCTCTTTAATCCATTCCAAAAATTGTTTTCTTTAATCTAACCATTAACATGTTGTTAACTAATCTAAATTCAGTTAACAAACATGTTCTCCAGTAGCAATTTACTCTTTTAATACTTAAAACTATGATTCACAGCAAACTTTCAACAACCTCAGTTAACCATATACCAATATAAATACATAGAAGCTTACCTAGATGTGATTTCCACAAAATTTAAACAAGAAATGATGTTTTTCCATGTTCTTTCACCTTCTCAGATGCACTAGGGTTTCCTTCAATGTTTTCTCTCAACTTTGCTCTGTTTTCCAAATGAATCGAATAAGACAGTTGGTGTTTATACAAACAGCTCAGTCAACACGACCTGGGGCACGTCCCGTGCTTGGGTCGTGTTGATTTTTAATTTCCCATTTCTATTTTCTAAAAAATTCAGGAAAAACTTGGAAAACCAAATGAGCACGGGGTCGTGCTTACTTGGCACGAGGTCGTGCTCAAGTTCTGTTCTGAGTAATTTTCTGATTTTTCATCTGATTCGATTCTATTTTAATCTATTTTTCATATAAATCATTTCCAACAAATTCCAGGGTGTTACATTACACATCGTGCACATCTCTTAACGAACTTTGCCAAGTTCCCTTTGAAGAGCAACCATTTCTTGATAGCCCACATGACTATGCCTAGCCGAACTAACTCTCGAAGTAGAATCATCAAAGTAAGTTCATCAACTCTTCTGCTCTGATGGTAGTCTCAAGTAACATCTCGTATGTTGAGGGTTTCATCATTATCCTGGTGCAAATATTGTATCTCAGACCCCGCTCAAAATAACCCGTCCTCTTCTGATCTGTGTCTATATCCTCTAGAGCATATCGAGACAGTCTAGTCAACTCTGCCTTGTACTCAGTAACAGTCATATATCTCTGCTTTAACTCCAAAAATTTGATATTCTTTTTATTCTAATACAGTGGAGGAGTATACTTATCTGCGAATCTCTTTAGAAAATCTTCCTAAGTCAATACCGGAGGATCTGTCTAGCTATTTGGAATTGATTCCCACTAATTCTAGGCTGCTTTCTCTAACAAAGATGTAGTACACCTCAATTTTTTCTCTGAGGTACACCTCATACGAGTCAAAATCCTCTCTGTATGCCTCAACCAGTCATTTGCCTCTGATGGATCAGTAGTGCCCTCGAATATCTTTGTCCCTTATTTCTTAACCTCTGCAAAGTTCGTATCGATGTTTATATTTTGTTGACTACCTGAACCTCTCTAACCCTGATCTTGCATCATCTTCTGCATCATCTCCCAGAACGGAGCATATGCAGAATCATATAGGCATCATAGGTACAGTGAGCGTGCAGGTTGCTCTAGAGGTAAAGAGGCTGACCCCTGTCCCCTAACTGAATCTCTGGACTCGGCCGTGTGATCAGGCAATACGTCTCTAGGCTCCATCTTTTTCAAAAATCAGATTTTAAATCTTTCAGATTTTCAAATCTAATGCAATGAAAATCATTGGCACAGTCCATAGAGAATTTCATCCCAGCTCTGATACCATTAAATGTGGAACTCAATTTTTAAATTCCGAATAGACAATATATTTAAAGAAATGATATAAAAATCAATTCAAATTGAGGGTAGAGAAAACAGTATACGCACCATTTTAATAAAACTCAGCCCAAACATTTTTATAATAAAAAGGATACACAAGCAGAAGAATAAAGGTTGAAAATCAATTCAAACATCAACATGCATGTATATATATACACATGTACAAGACATGTACAAGTTAAAATCTAAAATACAAAACTCAAGAGCTCAGACCTCTAACGTAAATTGCTAAAACTCTGATTACTATGAACATCGGTCCAGCAGTAGCAGCTACCTACGATCTGCACATCATTAAAAAATCAATAAATACTCAGTATGTGATAAATAGTTTGATGTTAAAATGAAGAACAAGGAAAATTTCAATCATCACGGGGCCTGCTCAATGAACACGAAATCGTGCTCATCTCTGATTTCCCAGCTGGCACTGGTCGTGCCATGTTGAGCACGAGGACTCACAATTTTCCTGAATCATCTTATGCACGAGGCGTGTTGTACAAATTGGTCCAAGTACAAGGGTGTGCTGGTCAGCACGATGGGCGTGCTAAGCATCTGTTTTGTGCATTATGTTTCAATTCAATGCTCAATTTACAGCATACAAGTTCTTTTTACCACTGTGCATTTCCAGCATAAACTCTTACCATATCTACAGTGTTTTCCATACCAAAATCTCAACCTCATGTATTCTAAGCACATGTTGTTAGTGTAAGCCCTAGCCCAATGCATTGTTTGTAACTTTTATTACTGAGTAATAAAATTATGACACATTATTTTATCATATCATGTATTGACCTATGGTATGTGTTTGATAAAATATCCAAGAATGTGAGTTAAGCAGTTGAGGTATCAAGGTTGTGGACCTTGATAGTAGAACTTGGAAGATATGAGATTAACATTCTAAATATCCCTAGTCGCTTGTTTCTATGGGAATAGAAATGAACTAAGACTAGTATGTACTTTGTAGATGATCATGTTCTATGGGTCATAGATATTTAGGATATCTAGCAAAGTGCATAGGTATAATGTAGAGCATTATACTTGGAGAGCGATCACCATTTGCAATGTCAAATGTTATCCTTAGACTGGAA